>JAMAKO010000151.1:0-28257 GCA_023628555.1 Chaetomiaceae sp. R4402
GGCAGGAGCCCCCCACATCCGGGCACTGGCCCGCAAGTACCAGCTCGGGCAAAGCCCGAGCCCCTGACATATACTAGCATACTAATAATATACTCGCTAAGCTAGTGACGAGGGTGTTGGCCTACTACGCGATCCTTCAAATAGGTACTGGCGGTTGGCGTATAGGCTATATAGAAGATACCCTATACAAGTAGTATACTATATTGTGACGAATCCCACAGCCCGTGGCGTCTGCAAGGGACTCCTGAAAGTATAACCGGGGTTGGAGCTTGAGGTCGGTGAAGCCAAAGGGTTCACAACAAGTGCAGTGCAAGTGTCTCTCTCCAAGTGTTAAGCAGGTTGTAATCCTCAAGATGTATTGCTTACTGAGGAAGCTACAATGTGCCCGTAGGCCTAATGATCGTGGTCTTTAAATACACGCTTCCTCCTTTGTTCTTGATCATTGATCATTCCCAATGATCCATGACCCAATGTGCCTGGTGTCTGATCATTGACCATCCCCAATGATCCATTCCCTATTAGTTGGTCCCGTCTCCCGAACGATTGGCTGCGAGTGCGTTCCGCGCGCCCCACCGGGTCGCTGCGTGTGGTCAAATCGTGACATATATCCGTTGGACGCGATCCCTATAATCCTACATGGGTGAAGCCTATTATTATATATAGGATCAATGGAAACAAGAGCAAGGAGGCCGAGAAGACCATCAAATATAGGAAGAATATATTGTAAGTAGCTTTATCTATATTATTTGTAGATAGGAGGCCAAGGAATGACGAGGTGGATCCCCCACGGCCTGTCAATAGCGTTGCCTACTCTGCTACTCTCGTGCCGCTTCCCCTCCTCGATTCGGCAAGCCTTGTAATCGCCTGTATAATATAGCTAGACGCCTTGGATTTAGATGTTAGCTATAATTCGCTCCGCAGTCTTCTATAACGTCTATGACTTGGCAATACTAACCGTATCGACATCCCCTAGAAGGGACGCGTTGACCAGGGAATACGACCTGCCCCCCAACCGGTGCTTCTATCAGCCCGGTAAGGGAGGGGAGCTGGTGTATCAGTCTTGCGGCTCAGGTAAGGGCTCATGTAGTGGGCTGGCCTCGTCGCCTCACAGAACCTTCGACGTACCTGCTTTTGTTGACCGCTGACTTGGACTTGCAGTACACATGTTCAAGGACCAGGACTGCACGGGCCATCCAATCACAATGCTCGTCCAGTCGTGCTATAACATTGGAGATTTGCACGGCATTCGGGTGCTCGGTTGCAAGGATGTTTAGGGCTGTGTCGCGGGTCGCTTCGGTCATGGATACAACTGAACCGTTCAGTCCGACCTTCTGCTTCTCTTGCTTCCTCTTTTTCGCATTCAACCCGCGCACCTTTTGGTAGCAACATAAAAGTCATTCATTAGAAGCAGACTCGTCGTCTGGAATCTGATGTCGCTGTGTCATGGCATTGTACCTAAGTACGCATCGAAGTCGGACTTATCGGCGGACTCGGTGCCCCTTATTTTGTAGCGGTCGATGGCGTCGCTGACTGCATGTGGGACGTCTTGGGCTTGCACGATGACTGGCGTCCGCACCAATGCTCTAGATAACTGTATGTACCCCGCCATGCCCACGTCTTCAGGGTGGTATTAGACGATGCAGGTCATCATGGTGTGCCCAAAGGCCTCGAAATTTGCTCAATTGCCCTCAAGAGCTTTGCTGTAACTGTCTCGGCTTCTCAGGCAGCTTCAGAAACGGCTTCATCCTACAAGAGCAACACCAAAACACTAATCGGCTTGCTTACACGAAGAACTTTCAAGCCCAGAGCTCCTTGCCGCTTAAATTCAGTATGGGCATCGGTATCCTGGCTCATGTATGCTTGCTGGCTGCCATTGCACCCCCACTATGGGAAGTCCATGCCGTTGAGGACCTCGGTCTGGATGCAACCAGGAATACCTACGACTATGTCATCATCGGCGGCGGGACGGCCGGCTTGACGGTTGGAGACAGACTGAACGAAAGCGGTAAATGTAGGTACAGTGCACCTGCATTTCCGATCAATTCTTGCCTGAATGGCCATGGCTGGACTCACAGCCGCTGCAGACTCGGTGCTCGTTGTCGAGTACGGGAATCTGGGTAAGCGTCATCTCATGCAAACGACATGCTGCCTCCGCTGAGATAGCCTTGCCCCCAGAACCCGATGGCTATAGGCAAGGTCAGACGACGTATAACATCACCTCTGCGCCATCTCCCGGGCTCAACAACAGGATCTTTCAAGTGGATATTGGCTGTATCGTCGGCAGTAGTTCAGCCGTCAACGGCAAGCTCTTCCAGCGTGGAACCGCCACGGACTACGACATCTGGGGCGAACTCGGGGCCGTTGGCAACAGCAGCACATGGACATGGGACAACCTGCTCGGATACTTCAAGAAAGTACGGTCCCCTAGTTTGGGCGTTGTTCTCAGTCACTTACGCCGCCGCTAGGGGATACAAGCAACCCCGCCCAAGCCGGAGTTCCCCCCAGAGTTCCACGTGAAATTTGACCTGGAGTACTAGGGATATAATACTAGTAAACACAGCATTTTTGCGACGTACAGCAACTATGTCCAGCCGAGCGTTGGTAAACTTACCTGGTGACGACACCGCAAGCGAGGGGTTAGTTAACCCGGAATTCTAGTGCCCTTCTACTAAACGACGTCCATTTCTCCGGCGTCAACATACCAATAGATGGCGGTAGCGGTCAGACCGGCCTCTTGTACTACAGCGCCTTGACCGATCCTTGCATGGGCGAGCGATCACATTCGCGGACCGGACACTGGGACGGTCTTAACCGCTCTAATTACCAACTGCTAACCGCGACACGAGTCAACAACATTGTCTTCGCGGGAAACAAAGCCGTTGAGAGAGGAACCTGGGCTGGCTGGCTGAGTAAACCTTGACATCCTTGGCCAAGTCCATCGCTCGGCGACCAAGAAACAGCTCGCTCCCCAAGCCGTCTTCGAAACCCTTTCCGGCACAGCCGCTCCCAACTCCTTCCAACCTGGCAGTTGTTTCGAGCCACGCGACTCTCAAAGTTCCACCGCGAGACGACGTCCTCGTGACCGTCGCCAGCCGAACCGATCCGGGGAGGCGCAGAGGAAACCTGACTGTTGCTGAGCGCGGTCTGCTCGTTGAGAGCGGACAGTGACCACCCGGTTGGTAATCGAAAAGTTCAAAATCGGCGGTTGCTTTCGTTCCCTACCTGATCCTACGACACGCCCATGGGGGGCCTTGTCCCGGTCATGCCCCTGCGGCTCCCGAGGTGCTGCTGCATGGTACTTCGATAGCGTGGTGCAGGCTAATCACCATGAGATTGCTATAGAAACATCCGCCTCGGGCATGAGAGGCCGGCTTTTACTACATCAGGTAGGCATCCTAGTGATCCCGAGCGGCCCCGCTCCCTTTTCCTCCCCTACCTGATCCAGATACAAACCTACATTCCTAACGTACTTACACAACTACCCTAATTACAACCTAACACCGATATTACTAAACACCCCCGACGGCCTCACACCGCCGCGGCCGTCTCGCCCGGCGGCGCCAGGAAATACGCCACGAACCCCTTCACCAGCTCGGCCGGCGCATCCCCGGGCGGGACATCCTCGGGCGCCCAGCCGTCCATGGCAGCAGCCCAAACGGCGACCGTATCGGCGGGCGGCAGCGACGGCGCGGCCCAGTCGGCGGGCACGCGGGTCCACGCCGCATCCGGGTCGTCGAAGGGCTGCGGGGCCCACGCGGCGCTGGCGGGCTCGAGCGGGGGCGCGGGCGGCGGGCGGCCGTCGAGGACGGGCTGAGAGGCCGCGTCGGCGGCGCCGAAGGCCGCCAGCGGCTCGATCGCGGGGCCTGGCCAGTACGGCACCGGTGGGAGGATGGTCACGGCGAGCAGGTGCGTGAGTAGCGTGGCTTGTGTGCCGTCAAGGAGGGCGGGGAGGTAGTTCCCGTCGCCGCTGGTGGTGTTTTTGGTTGAGAGCGGGTCTTCGTCTTCGGAGTCTGTTTTTGTGGCGATCGGTGTTAGTAGACTGCTCTACTTGACCCGAGACTAGGAGAAGCTCGTTGGTGACCGACGGTTTGCCCCTTGGCTGGGTTGCCCGAGCAACCTAGCAAATGACGCAGGAAGAGAAAAGGGGCAAAAACTCACATTGCTTCCACATAGACGCAGGCACGTTTGCGAGCGTCCCCTGCACGCGAAACCCCGACACACCCTCCAGCGCGCCACCCGGCTCGACGCGCGCCACGTCGACGGAGGTCGTGCTCGCGATCGGGTTCGGATTCTGCATCGGGCGCGCGTAGATGGGGCGGCCACTGCCCGGTACTGACGCCCCCGCGGTGATGGAGACGGAATCAGACGCGAAGGGCGAGGCGACGCGGAAGCGGAACGCGCCCGCGCGCACCGGCCACGTCGCGTCTACGTCCGTCGTCTGCGCCTGGTTGGGCGATGTGATCAGCCCGCCGACGCAGCTCAGCTGCTGCGCCCCGTCGATGGTGTCGATGTCGGCCTCCGTGCCAAGCACCGCTGCAGCGGAGGAGGACGAGGGGGAGGACACCGCAGCGGGGGGTGGCGATGGTGTCGCCGGCTCGGCCTGCTTGAGCAGGTAGTAGAACTCGCGGAGGGTGGGCGGGTCGGGGCGCGGGACGGACGCGTCGCCAAAGTGGATGTCGAAGCCAAAGACCCAGAAATCGACGTGCACGTGGCCGTGCACGGGCGGGCCCTCGAGGTAGAGCTGGGCGCCGATGTCGACGTTGATGTGGATGGTGCAGATCCAGAGGTCGAGGGTGAACTGCACGCCCACGTCGATACCCGCGTCCCCCACGAAATAGAACGGCGCGAAGCTGACGAGGAAGTCGGCGAAGGCGTCGAAGTAGGCGTACAGCGGGCTGAGCGACAGCGCCGCGCGCAGCTCGCCGCCGCCCATGGCCACCTTGGGGGTCAGGGCGAAGTAGGCCTGGCCCGTGATGGCCAGGCAGTTGTCGAGCGACCAGGCGATGGCGAGCCGGGGGGGCGTTGGGTAGTAGGGCGGCGGCGCGTAGCGCGGGTGGTAGCCGCCGATGGTGAAAACCCAGTCGCCCGCGTGCGGGCTCGCCCCGAACCAGTATCCCAGCGCGTAGCCGCCCGTTAGGTGACAGGCCGGGTCGAGGATGAAGGAGCTCGGGGCCAGCTGGGCCTGCACCATCATTACGCCGGCGCCAAAGTCCACGGTGGCCACGATGCCCAGCTCGACGTAGGCGAACGCCGCTGCCGGTGCAGGCGCCGCCACCACCACCTCCGTGCCCGTCAGTGTGGGTGCCGCCGCCGGTGCAGGGAAGGAGGCCTTGACGTCGGCAAAGATGCCGAGACCGATATCCGAGGCCGTGAACTCGACCGCCACAACCGCCTTCATACTCAGCAGCTTAAACGCGTCGACATCGAGGCCGGCGGCAAGCCAGATGCTACCCTTGCTGATCGAGACGCAGCCCGCGCGCGGGTCGAGCAGGCGGCCCATGGTGTCGAGCGGGCTGGCCGCGATGGCAGAGTGGTCGACGAGCGGGTACGACGCGACCGTGTCGACGGTCGGCAGCCGCAGGCTCGTGTTGTAGCCGAACCCGCCGCAGATGCCGGTGACCTCGGCGAACTCGAGCTCGATCAGGGGCCCCTCGAGCAGGCAGAAGAGCGCGACGATCTTGGTGGCGTCGGCGAGGACGCCGTAGCAGCCCGCGGCGGCGAAGAGGTAGGGCTCCAGGGCGGCGACGACGCCGCCCAGGTACAGGTCCGACCCGTCCGCCGTTGGCCGGTGCTCCAGCAAGCCGTCGATGACGACGGGCGGCTGGGCGAAGCCGAAGCCCAGCCCGCTGATGGTGCCGCGCGCGCTCGGCGGGTTGAGCAGGTTGGCCCCGTCCTGGCTGAAGTCGAGGGCCAGGTCGAAGCCGAGCAGCGCCAGGGCAATGGGCCCCAGCTGGAAGGTGGCGTCTAGCAGGATGGTCAGGGTGCTGTCCTGGAAGCGGACGCCGATGTTGGAGATGGTCAGGGGCCCGATCGTCTTGTGGAACACTGCCATGGAAGAGTCGCCGGGGGCCGCGGCCGGGGCGGCGCCGGGATCTTGGACGGCGAAGACGGCGGCAGGAGCGGGTACGGGCGCAGAGACGGTTGTGGGAGGAGGCGGCGGCGGCGTCGGCGGCGGCGCCGGCTTCGGCGGGGCCGCGGCGGACCCAAACTCGTGATCCAGCACGACGGTCGGCTGGTTGTTGATCGTCGCCACCACGGCGAACCTGAGCCCGGCATTAATGATGGTATCGGTGGGGCTCATGGAGCCATCCGGCTGCGGCTTTTGCGTCTCTTGGAACAGGAAGGGCGGCTCTCCGACGACCAGCTTGCCATTGAGCAGGGGGAGCTCCTGCCGAAGCACGCCGGGCGGTTGCCGTGGCTGCTCCGCGCCGGACCCGTCCTGGACGTACAGAAAATACACGTCGTCAAACGGCTGGGTGAGCGCCTCCACCACGGGTATCGACGAGACCTTCAGGGGCCCGGTCAGGGCGGCACGGAAGACGCGCTTCGGTTTGGCCCAGGACTTGGTCTTGTACTGGATAAAGGTCATGCTGACGTGAGCGATGGTGATGTCGGTCTTGAACACGATGTAGTCCGTCGCGGTGCCGTCCGCCTGCAGGAGCTGGTCTTTGCGCACGTCGAGGCCGATCTCCGTGTTGCCATCGAGCAGGTGGACGCCTCCGATGAAGGACGGCAGCGCCACGTCAGGGGTCAGGTAGGCGAGCACGCTGCCGATGGTCTCGTTGACGTCGGGCGCCAGGAGGTGCGCCGAAAAGCTCCAGTGGTCAGTCCAGTGCTCAAACTCGAGCCAGAACTGCATGGCACCGAGGAGCAGGGTGCCCTCGAAGAGAAAGTGATTGCCGGTGCCGCCGGGCCCGCCGTAGTCGTAGAGCAGGTGCAGCGAGTCGACCTCGATGTGCTCGACCAGGTCCATCACGCCGTCCCGCGAGTCGGACTGGAAGAAGGAGGCGAGGTGGCCGACCATGAGCTGGTCGAGGTTGGCATCGATCTGCCACGACGAGACCCCGCTAACCCTGCTGTAGTTGAGCGATCCGTACAAGGTGGCGAGGCCATAGTCAGGCATCGAGTCCCGCGGGTAGATGCCGATTCTCAGGGTGAGATTGAGGTTGAAGGCTGTGTCCGCCGGCGACGGTCCTGGGGACCGGTCAGTCGTGTACCGGAGATCGAGACCAAGCGACTGGAGCTCGATCTGCGGGAAGTCGGAGGCGCCGCGACTATCACTGCTGTCAGGATCAGGTGAAGGATTGGCGCCCAGGGAGCCGTAGAACTCAAAGGCGAGCGTCACGCCTCCCGCCGCGCCCACAGTCCGTGTGAGGCTGAAACCGAGACCGAAGACGTCAGGGTTGACTGCGCCGGGCAGGTTAAGCTGGGACGAGGACAGGTTGCGCGGGAGGAGATCGAGCAGATGGATGCTCTTGGCAGCGGTGCTCAGCGTGGGGCTGAACTGGTCGTAGGCCTCGTAGCTCTCGAGCATGGCCGGCGTCATGCCCGGCGGGAGCACCGAGTCGGCGAGCGGGCCCGGCCAGAGATGGGCCGACATCTGCTGTTGCGAGGGCGTCCAGGAGAAGGAGAAGAGGAAGACGACGTCGGCGTCTCCCCACGGCGCCGTCAGCTCGAAGTCGATCTCGGCCCGCTCGATGGCGAGGGTACCCGCCGCGAGGTCGAGGCTGACCCGCCGCGGCGTCGGGATCCAGTCCGCCTTCAGGTAGCCCATGATGTTGGTCGAGACGCCCAGCCGGCCCTCGATCCAGGTCAGGTAGGGCGTCAGCCCGTCCTTCGGATCGCACAGCACGACGACGCGCATCGACCCGTCGTCAGGGTTGTAGACGAGCGTCGCGTCGACGGTGGGGTTCCTGGTGCCGCCCGTCTGGAGAGCCACCTGGACGGAGAAGGCCATCTGGGCCCTGCGCAGGATGGCCGGCCCAATGGTTCCGCCGTAGGTAAAGGTGGCGGATTTGCGGACGATGATGCTGGCCGAGTGGACGACAAGTTGGAGGGCGGAAAACACCCGGCTGTTGAGGGGATCGGTCCGAGGCACCGTGTTGGGGTCGATGCCCCGGACGGCGAAGGCCAGCCGGAGCGTGGACCGGTACTCCATGCCGGGGGTAAACCACAGAGTGTTGCGGTGTCCCGGCTCGCCGACCGGCGTCAGGTCCAGCTGGACGGCGGCCGCCGCGTCGGCCAGGAACGTGGGCACCTGCACACGCAGTTCGTCGCACACAGCCTGGAGAGAGACAGGTCCGGCGGACCCGACGGTAGCGCCGAGGCCGAGGATGAGGAGGTCGTCTGAATACAGCAGGGGAGCAGCCGCGGCTGAGCCGGGCGGCGGCGGGATGGTCGGCGGAACGGTGGCCTGCGGCAGCCCAAAGACCCAGGGCACGGCCGCCGAGCTGAACTCGAGCTGGATACCAGCAAAGCTCAGTGCCAGCGTCGCCTCGGTGATGGTGGAGGGGGTCCCCTGTACCGTGAAGGTGTGGATGCCAAAGACGCCGTCGAGCCACACGTACAGCTCGTCCGAGGATAGCACGCCGACGTCCTGGGTCGGGCTGGCCGGGCTGGCGGCGATGCCCAGCCACGCCATGTGGAGGCGCGAGACGAAGGCGTCGAGCAGGCCGGTGAGGGTGGCCGCTCGGGGGCTGGGCTGCGGCTGGGCCGTCCGCGCGCTGCAGTAGAAGTAGCCGACATCCGGGATGGGCGGCACCGGCTCGTCGGCGACGGTGGGTGGAGGTGGAGGGGCCAACACCACCTCCACCTCAGGCTCCCAACCTTCGGGCTCGTCTTCGTCCTCGTCGTCGAGCTCCTCCTCGCGGAGGCCATCCTTCGTGCCAGCGACGAGGACCACGCTGCCGCCGGTGGCGGTCGGTCCGCCGAGCCGGAATTGCCCCTGGAGAAACTGGGCGGCCATGGGCAGCGGCTCCGGCGACTTCTCCTCGGTGACGCCCTCGGTCGCCGGCGTGATAGCACGGAAGGCCGTGTCGTACGACGCGGCCGTCTCGTCTTCGGCGCGGCCGCTTGCGCGCGACTTCACCAGCACGCACAAGACGGTCTTCTGCGGCAGCGGGGTCGTGCTGGTTGGCCCCAGGTACACGACGTGGGGCGTTTTCTCAGAGGCCGGGTAGTAGGCCGGCGTGACCGGCGACAGGGCGCGCCAGACCTTCTCGCAGCAAAAGGCCCACAGGTGCCGCACGTGCACCCGGTAGTCGCCCTCCAGCCGCTGATAATCGTGCAGCTCGTCGACTAGACCGCCGCGGGTAATCGCTCCACGGTTGCGTAGCCAGTTCAGCACATCCTGGAGCCGGCTGCGGTACGTCTTGTACGGCTCCTCGTCCTTCTCAAAGGCGGCGGTGGAAATGCGCGAAGACTCCTTGCCGTTGCGCTTCTGGATGGGGATGAGATACTCCTTGGTGTCTTTGTCCTTGCCGAACCAGTAGGGGAAACAGGTCGGGTGCAGCCAGGCGCGGTCTCGGCCGTCCGACGCGACGAAGCGCTTGAGCGAGTGGTAGAAGAGGTAGACGAGCAGCTCCCAGCGGGGGTGGCCGTGTGCGACCCCGGCGCTGGCCACGATGTTGTCGGGCTGCCACTGCTCCAGCATGGCCACGGGGAACGACGTGGCCGACCCGTGGTGGCTCGCCTTGACGTGACGCACCTTGGTGTTGCCCACCCACGCCACTATGGACTCCTCCGTCTGGTACTCGGCGTCGCCCGCAAAGTAATGCGACACGCGCGGCGGCGAGACTCCCGAGCCCGGCCAGATGATGGCACACGATACGGACGACGCGTTGGTGGCGCTGTCGAGCTTGTTGACCACCCCTACGCCGCCGGACGCCGCCACCGCAACCCCGCCTGTGACCGTCGAGCTTGAGCTCGGCCGCGGCAGCGTCTTGGCCGCCACTCCGAGACAGTACATGCCCGCCGCGCCGGGCCACTGCGGCGCCGGTGCCGTGGTCTGGTGCTTCTGCAGCAGTGCCGCCGGCGACGTCAGTTGGGGGACCACGTCGCGACCAAGCTTTTTCTGGCGGAAGAAGTCCATGCCCAGCAGGTCCGTGTAATCGAGCTTGGCGATGGTATCCAGGCTTTTGATTTTCGACAGCTCCATCCATTCGAGCGCGAAGCGGACGGTGAGGAATTCCTGGCCGGTGCCAGTCGTGCTGCTGCCCCATCGCGTCGTCGGCGCCCCGCGCGTCTTCGTCTTTCTCCCTCCGCTGCCTACTCCCAGCCACAGCGGCGCATAGACGGTTGTCTGGGGCGCCGTGCGGCCCTTGCTTTTCGGGGCGTACTTGAAGAAGGATATCTGTATGTCGTCCGCCGCGATCGCCGGGTTGTCTTTGAAGATTTTCTCGACATCCTTGCTCAGCACCTTGGCGAGCCCTTCATAGTGGTCCTTGTCCCAGTGCGTGACGATGACCGAGTCGAACTTGGCGGACTTACCGTCCGGGTCCACCGCCGTCGAAAAGTCGTATCGCCTCGGAAGCTCCTCCCGGATGAATTTGAACACCAGATCCGGCGTGTTGTTGGCATTATCTCCGCCGTCAATCAGGACGGCCGAGAGCACGTACGGCCGGCCCGCCTCGACCGGCTTGCCGATCGGAGTCGTGCCGGAGAGCTGGACCAGGAGATGGACGGCAGAGTCGCCCGCTTGGACATTGATGTGGCAAGAATCGACGCCGTACACTGTGTCGCCCATGGCGCTATCAGACAACTAATCCGGGCGCGATGAGGGATTGTTGATGTCAGTATCTAGCCCGGCAGGTGGCCTGCCACTGTAGGTAGCTATGTTTACGGCAAGAGGAGGAGGCGTGCTCTTGCAATCTGTCCGCAACTCCTGGATGCCATATTACCCTATTTACAGGGAGTGATCTAGGGCCTGCGTCCTCCTTAGGAGGCATAGGTATGCATAGGTAGGGTAGGTAGGTAGTCTAGGAAGGTGGAGGCATGTATATACCCGTACCTACTTGCCAAAATTACCTAAGTACCTTACCTTACCTCCCTAGGTTCAAGCCTAGCTACGTACATGATTGACAGCCAACGGGAAAAGACCAGGTTTTTCTTTGTTCGGGCTTTCATCGGTCTGCTTTCCGGCATCGCCACGGTGTCACCGACCCCGTCGGTACCCCGCGGGGGACATTCGACATGGACGCTATCATGACGTGAAACATATGGGCTGAGAACATCACGGAAGGTTTAGCTCCAAACGTCCACCTGAATAGAATTAGATGAACAATCTTTGTTGAGCAGTCATTGCGAAATGGTGACCGACTACAGTGCCCAATATAGATGGGGTTGAGACAGGACGTCATAGGACAATCAGAGGATGGATACCCGTCACGCCACTCCAACGCCGGATGCAATCATCAATCGACACTCGACGACCGCAGAGGTGGGGGGCGGGGCGAGATGTCGTGTAGGTGCATATAGCGCGGGCTGAGACTGAAAGGGGTAGGTCATTGGGATCTCGTTGTTTACCCTCGGTACAGTATATACAGACACCACAGCCCGAGACCCCCTTAGTTAGCATGAGTTACCTTACCTAAGGTAACATATCCAATCCTTACCTCATCTCATCACGAGGCAACCACGACGACGAGGGCCACGACGTAAACCACGACAACAACAAACCGGCTAAGGTAATCTTTCAAAAATTATGATGAAAGGCGCCGTGCGCTCGAACCTGCTCCTCCTCCTCTCGTCCCTGAGCATCGCGCTCCTCAGCACCGTAGCCTTCGTCTTCACCATCGTGGCGCTGACGTCGGCCGACTGGGCCACGCAGGCGCAGTACACGCTGGACCCGGCCGACCCGTCCATCGACACGCGCGTGCACACGGCCACGGCGCGCCGCGGCCCGCTGCGCGAGTGCTTCGCGCAGGCCAACCGCACCGATCCGGCCGCGCCCTGGTCCACCAGCTGCGGCCCCAACGGCTGCGCCACGGGCGACCTCGCCCCGTGGTGGTGCCAGCAGCGCCGGGAGGGCTGGCACCTGCTCGTCGCCGGCTGTGTCTTTGCCGGCCTCGCCTGCGTCGTGGCGCTGGCTGGCTTCATCACCCTCGTCCTGCTGTCTGAGTCGGCCACGTCGTCAGCTACCACGCCGGAAGACGGACGCAGTGGCACGGGGAGGAGGGAAGGCGAGGAGGAGACGGGAAGAGCAGGCAGGGGCCGGGGGGGCCGACTCGCTCGATGGCGCACCCCCGGGCACAGGCAGCGATTGGGCTTTGTCCTCGCCCGCGGCGCTCTGTGCGCCCTGCTCGTGCTGTCGATCGTGCTGTTCGGCGGCGGCACGCTCCTGCTCTTCGACCTGCTGGTGAACAACCAGCGGCCCGACGGCGACTTTGTCACGAGCGTGAACCCGAACATCACGACAGACCACTGGTTGATGGGGCGAGCTATCATTTACGCGAATCTGGGCTGGCTGCCCAACTTGATCGGGCTGCTCTGTATGCCGAGTGTTGAGATGTTCTCTGTGAGATAAGATCAGCATGAGAACAAAACAGCACGGGACATATCGAATATGGAAAATGAGGTGAAAAACGTAATGATAGTTAGCAGAGCGTAATGGATGCACTTTGCCTGGTTGCAAAATAAACTGCCGAAGATGAACTGCTTCCAAAGATCAGATGACAGCTCCACAAATACCACCGCTTAACGAAAAGAGGACAAGAAGGCGGCCTCTGTAATGGCAGGGGTAAACGTTACACTTTTGGACATTGCAAGAGGCATGAAGCAATACCCGTCGCAGCCTGAAAAGAAAGCATCTGACCAAGGTAGGAGGATAAAGAGTCTTTCATCACCTAGTAACGTCCATTATATGCGAGCGGCTAAGTATGTGTGGTGCGCGGCCCCAGGGTTGGGATTCCAGGCGCCCACACTACGGCACTGCCCACCTTCTTCCCCCACCATGACATGCACACATCGCAGGCACTAACCACAGATTCCACAGACAGCCAGATCTTCAGTTTTCACCAGCTGAATATTGGTTTACCCCTGATCTATTTCTTTCATCACGATTTCCCCACCATAGTGACACTCCATACAATCTCATTTTTTTTCCTTCTTTTGTTTCCACATTACAATTGCCACATCCGCAACTACTACGACCCGCCGCCGCCGCCACCCGGAGACGTGATCGGCGCCGTCTGCCGCAGATAGCCCTCGACCGCCGTATACGGCGCCTTTTCGAACCGCGGCCGTGCGTCGACAGCGCCAACACCCAGCGCCACAAACGGCGGCGGCGTCACCTGGATCGTGTCCCCTGTCGCACGCGTAGGCGCAGGCGCTGGAGGAGCCGGAGCCGGCGTCGGATCCGGCGGCGGCGGCGGCCAATACGGCTGCAGCCACGCCCAGCCGGCCTTGCCGACGCTCGGCACGGCGACCTCGGAGCCCGGCAGGACGGCACCGGGCGGGTCGTCTGGCTTGAGGATGTGCTTCGCCAGCTCGCCCTCCCCCCGCAGCGCGGGCACGTCGCGCGGGAGGAGCAGCGGGCCCGCGCGGAAGAAGGCCGTCATGCGCGCCAGCGCGCGCTCGACCGTCCAGGGGGCGAGGCGCAGCTGCGCGATGGGCAGCAGGTCGCTGTAGACGTGGAGCGGCGTGAAGGGGTCGAGCACGCAGGCGAAGACGGAGAGCGCCGCCGCGCGCTCGGCGGCGATTGCGGCGGGCGTCTTGGGTGTCGTTTTGGGTGTCGCCCCGCCGTTGGTGTCGGTGTTGCCCGCGGGCAGCAGTGTGTCTGGCTCGGTGAAGCTGGCGTGCAGTGGGGGTAGGAGGGCTGGGTCGGACGCGTCGGCCGTGCCGCTGAACCCATCCGTCGGCCAGAAGGTGTAGAGCGTGCCCATGTCGAAGGGGGGCTGCGGGGTTGGCGGTGTGGGTGCCCCAGATGAAGAAGAAGCAGAACTCAGCCGCACCTGCGGCGTTGGCGGCGGCTTAAAGTAGCCCAGCAGGCCGTCGTAGGAGCGCGTCTTGTCGCCCAGCTGCACCCTGAAGCAGTACCGGGGCCGGTCGGGCGCGGGCGTCACGGCCGGGTCATGCCCCGCGGGGAGGACGGGCGCGGAAGGGTCCAGCAGAGTGCGGTCCTCGGCCGTGGGGTCGAGCGTCGACTCGTTGCGCAGCGGCGGGGTGGCCAGCTCGAGGCTGAAGCCGGCGTTGGCAAGGGCCAGCGGCTTACCGACGACGCTGTGCAGGTACTGGGCGTACGAGGCCGGCGCGGGCGGCAGCAGCGCGAACGCGCCGTTGACCATGTTGAAGAAGGCCTCCAGGTAGGCGTCGTCGGCCAGCTGCGCCACCAGGTCGCTCAGCTGGCCCGGCACCTGCGCCCGCGCCGCGTCCGGGCTGTCCGGCTTGGCGAACGGCGACCAGGCCGGCGACACGGAGGCGCCGTTGGGCCCGCCGTGCACGATCTCGCGGTAGAAGGAGCCGTCCGGCAGGAACAGCTGCAGCGCGTCCTCGGCGTAGTTGATGACGGCCCAGCCCCAGATGGGGCTCTCCCACTCGTACACAGGCCGCCAGGAGGGACTCGTGCTGCTGCCGCTGATGCTGCTGCTGCTGGGAGGAGACGTAGCAGAGGTGACAAAGCAGGCGTTGAGTCGCGCCGGCTGGTTGATGCCCGGCGTGAGCTGGACAAACTCGCTGCCGGGCGGGTCGATGCCGGGGGCGACCACAACGGGGTTGCCGTCGGCGTTGTGGTCGCACGCGTAGACGTCGGCCAAGGCAGGCGCCAAGTGCGGCCGCTTCTCCGGCGGCACGGGCGTGGGATCCAGGGCGCAGATGGCCTGGCCGAACTTGTCGACGACGTTGAGTGCAGTGAAGCGCAGCTGGCCATGGGTGACGGGCTTGAAGGGGGAGGCGGACACCCCTCCGAGTGGCGACGCGGCCAGGCTGCGGCCGTAGGGCGTGACGTGCGTCTCGGCGTCCTGGAGCAGCACCTCGTCCGCGCCGAGCCCCGCGTGCTTGCCCGCCGTCACGGCCGCGTCCATGGCCGTCAGCTGCTCGCCGGGCGGCCGCTGGTTCGGCTTGATGTGCGTCCCCTGCGCGCGCGTCACCAAGTGGTCCGTGATGCCGCTCAGCGCGTGCGACACGTAGGGCAGCTTCGCCACGTTGGCCAGCACGAAGCTTCGGGCGGCCTCATCCAGGGGGGCCAGCTGCTCGTCTGACATGGTGCGGAACAGCCGCACCAGGGTCGACTGGAGCGAGAAGCTCGGCTGCGGCAGCAGCAGGATGCGGCCCGACACACGCCGCACGTCGCTGACCTTGTCGAGCAGGTCCGTCCCCGCGCGGATGCCGTACCGCAGCACCTCCTGCGCCGCCGCAGCGTCCTTCTGCGGCCGCCACGACAGGTCAAAGTCGTCAAACGGGATGTGAAAGTACTGGGCCTCCCACTCCACAAACAGGGGGAACCACGGTTGGCCGTACCACCGATCGCGCCACCGGGCCGCGGGGGGATCCGCGGCGCGCTTGCTCTTTTGGGCGTCGGGGGGACCCTGGTCGTGGTACAGCGGAAGGTAGAAGCCTTTGTCAGGGGTCGCTGCCGGCTTCTCCGCCAGCGCCCGGAACTCGTTCAGCAAGGCCGAGACGGTGGTCCGCAGATTCAGGGGCAGCTTGGCCAGGGTGGTCTGGCTGAGGCCGTCGAACTCGCTCCACGCTGCGTCTCCCGCCGCCGTGGGGGCGACGCCGCTGCCGTCATACCCAGGCAGTTGAAAGTCCAGACGCACCGCGAGCTTGTCCAGATAGTCTGCCGGCCAGCCGGCCTCGATGCCGCCCAGCATGATCGTCGGGTCCTTCTTCTGGTAGAACGCGGGCGCGGCCCCCTTCTCCAGCGGCAGGCCCTGGGTGAGCGCCTTCTGCTGGCTGCAGAGGCCGGGGATCGAATTGGTGGCGTCCCGACCGGGCATCGTGCCCAGGAGCGTCTTGATGCGGTCCACCAGAGGCTGCACGCGCGCCGCCTGCACGGCCGGGCCGACGTTGTCCGGGTTGCCGAGGGCGCCGCTGACGTACTGCCACCAGACCGAGAAGAGCTGCCAGCGAAGGTAGCGCAGCGTGCGCTGGGCGCCGTCGAGCGCGAGCTGGACCGCGTCAAGCGCTTCGAGGGCCGTCTGCTGCGCCGCCGTCGGCTCCACGCCGCTGTCGGCCCCGCTCAGGTGCCACGCGACGCCGCCGTCGCTGCGCTCGTAGCCGTGGTTGTACAGCAGGTCCTTGGCCTCGAGCTGAGCGTCGGCACCGTCGTCGTTGTCCTGCGCCAGCAGCAGCGTCTGGATCGCCCACAGGTCCTGCTCGAGCGTCTTGAGCGGCTCGTCCTCGCTGTCCTTGTGCGCCGCCACGTACGTGATCAGCGCCTCGGTCGCCGTCGTGCCCACCGACACGGGCGCAGTATCTACCGACACGGGGATGGTAGGCTTATCCTTGGCCAGCCGCGCCGCCGCCGCCCGGGCGGGCACCTCAGACGGCGCCTTGTCCGCCGCCCAGGCCACGCCGTACACCGCGCCGTGGCACACCGCCGAGGTCGACGTGCCGTCGCCCATCCACTGGTCGACCGGGCCGTCGTCCCCCGCGCCGGGCACCGTCATCTGGAGCGCGTCTGCGCGGACCTGGTGCGTCGTCGACGCGCCGTCCGCCACGTAGAACGGATTCTCGGCGTCGTCGGCGTGCCAGCCCACCACGTAGTAGCTGGCCTCGGCCGACGACATGGTGGCCGCCGCGCCGCCGTCCGTCGTGTAGCTGAAGTCATCCAGCATACTGAACACGTTGGAATTGTGCGGCTGAAAGTCGGCGAACAGGTGGTTCGACGAGTTGAGCAGCGTCATCGGCTTGATCCTCTTGTCCTTGACGTCGCCGGGCTCGCCCTCGGACCACTCGCTGATGTCGGCCTTTTTGCCGATGAAGATCTCGGCCTGCTGAAGGACGACGCTCATTGCGTTGACCCGGGATGGCGCTGCAATCAAATGTTAGCCCTCCCCCTTTGTTTTTTCGTCCAGAAGAGCTGTGGATTGTTATCTACTCACCCACGTACGGCGAATATTTGACTTGCAGGTCATCCTCGGCGACAATCTGACCCAGGTCGAATTTGCGGTTGCTCTCGACCACCCAGGCTCGACACTGAACCTTCTGCCCTTCTGTCGCGGAAAGCGGCGGCGTCACCGTGCTCGGGTCAATGTGGCGGACGACAAGCCACCTAGTGGGCACCGCCCGGAAGTCCGGAGCGGAAAAGTCTGGAATCCCCTCGGTGGTGGTGGGAAAGCCGGCCTGCTGGCGTCGATCCGCGGCACCGGCCGCCTTCGTCGCGGCGATGCCGGAGCGGTAGGCTCGCGGGAGCACCCACGAGATGTAAGCACCAAACCTGCCCGTGTGCGGCTGTCCCGTGCCGAGGTTGGTGACTCGGCTGTTATTCTCGCGCGGGCTCGCATAGTGTAGATCCGTGTGGTCTAGCAAATCCGCCTGGATTGTCTGCTGGTCGAGACGCAGAAACGTGTAGTTGGGCTGCGTGAGGGGCGCGATCAGCGCCTGCGGGTCGTCGGCCACTGCTTCGTTCAAGATGAAAGCATGCACCTGCATAGGCAGGGACACGTTGGAGACAAGCGGCTCAGCCATGATGGGCCGCGGGACCTCAGCGCGATCTTCCTGCTTGGCTACCAAAACCCTCAGAGGAGACCGTAAGCTCCCAAGACATGGCAATTCGGTGCTCTCGGGGTCTCTCGTCACCCATCCTGTAATCCGGCTGCCCATCTACGCCGTGAAATGGGACAGGCGTGTAGTAGCAAAGCCCCGATACATCGGTATTCGGCTCGCCAGACTTGACAATGATTACGAGGAATTCCCGATGCGGAGGGGGAGGGGTGGATAGCGCGGTGACGTCCTAGTGAAGATATCGGCGCGTCAGGTTTAGCTGTAAGCTGTCCGTTTCCGTTCCCGTCTCAGATGATGTGATGTACCAGATCCCCGCAATCTCGGTGTCCACATGCAAGGAAGCATCAGCGGGGTGATCCAAGCTATCAGCATCGGGTACGATCAGCCCAGAAGTAAGCACGCAGAGCCCGTTGAGGAAGTGGTGGTGTTCTGCGACTGGGCATTGAGAGGAAGATGCAGACAAAGAGAAAGGGGTCGAGAAGGTGTTTTTACATCAGTCACATTTGCGAGTTCATTCGTTGCCACTGCGTGTGTCTGCTCATAACAGTACTCCTGTTTATATCACCTAGTTATTAACTCAAGGCTAACGTAGCACCTACTTCGCGAATACTTACTGCTCAATGCATCCCAAGGGACACTCGGCGGCGAGTTCTCCGCGCCACCTGGTCCTCGGAAAAGGTAGGGCGCGATGGGCAGCTTACGCCCAGCAGCATCATCTTCGGGGGACCGCCGAGGGACCAGCCAATGGCGGTGACGGTGTCAAAGTTGGCGACGACGGTCCGCCCAAACTCCCCCCCGGCCATGAGCAGCTCTACTCGGTCTACAAGCCGGCACTAGACGCCGGTCTGTACAAGATCTCGGTATCCCAATACGTCGCGCCGCCCGAGGGAGACACTAAGAGCAAGCCCCTGAACCTGACGTCGTCCAAGCAATTCGACGTAATCGCACCGCGCTTCTGGCTGCCGCCGGCCGACATACACTCGGTATATCCGCCTCAGGGGCACACAGATCACGCCCGAATTCTCCCGCACGTGGTGTTCGCGGATGAGCATTTGCCGTGGGAGCGTAAGGTCTCGGCCCAGGTTGAATCGCCCGAGCGAAGCAGAGTGCCGTGGCTGGCCCTCTTGGTATTTACGCAGGACGAGCTGCGACTATTGCCAGGGGAGCTCTCGGGACCCGGCTGCATCTTCCCGTCGGACGCCGCCCAGAGCACAACTCTCAGCGTGAACATGACGCTGAACGACATCTGGGCCATGGCAGCAAAGAACAGCATCGTCTCCCCCGTGATCCAGAACGACCCGCAAGAACCTGTCGATGCGACGACGGCGAGCACCAAGGCCGACTTTATCTTCGTCACCAAGGACCACATCGATGCGCTGTTCCGGTCCTACAACGGCGACGGCACGCGCAAGAGCGAGGCAACGCCAAACCTTGTCAAGTACAAGTACCTCGCCCACGTGCGCAACCTCAACAGCGAGGGCATGACGGACGTCGGCATCCTCGACGAGTCGGGCGAGGCGGTCGACCAGCTGTTCAGCGTCGTCGTGGCGCACCGCGTCGGGCCCTGGAACGCCAAGTCCCCGGCAACCGCGGTTGTCCATCTCGTAACGCTCGAGGGCGTCGAGCAGCGGATTGACCTCGCGTCGCTCCCGGCGAGCCCGGCCAAGTACGTCAGCCTGTGCTCGCTGTACAGCTGGACGTACCAGTGCGTGCCCAACGATGCCATCAACTTCTACGACGCCATGGTGCACCTCGGACAGACCTACCGGCAACTTGGCCCCGTCGTCCGGCCCGGTTGCTTCCGCTCGCCGCTGGTGGACGCCCGCCTGAGCGACGGATTCTCCTTGACGCGGTGGCGGGTGAAGACGGGAGAGATTACCGCCGCCATATTCCGGGGGCCCCTCGTGCCAACCAAGGTGGCCCGGAACCCGGCCGGCGTCCAGTCGACCTTCTCGACCGACCTCCAGGTTCTCGACCGGCAGCTGGGCCTCATGGACATCACGTACAGCCTCGCATGGCAGCTGGGCAAGACCATGGCCATCGCCGATCAGGCCTTTACCGCCGCCGTGGGCCGGATCCGCGGCATCATCCACGACCAAGCCCTGCAAGCCATCAAGGCCGCTCTCATGGGGTCTAGGTTGAAGACAGCAGGAGACGTCGCCGCGAGGCTCGAGCGGGATGTCGAGCTGCTAGGCAGCCTGCACCAGAGTCACCACGCGGACCCGGTCCGCAAGTGGAAGAGAGCTCCCGGGCCGACGCTGCCCGGCACAGGCTTGCTGAGAGGTTCTTTCCCCGACGAGGCCAAGAAGGTCGCGATGCAGCTGGCGTCCAGCCTCGACGCGCCCCCGGGCCAGTACTGGTTTTACAACGAGCACAACCGGCCCTTCTCGACGGACTGGGCTGCCATGCTCAAGTGGATCCTCGATCGCCTGTACCTCGCCGGCCTCCCCGCCCACTACCTCATCACGGACCCGGGCTTCCTTCCGGGCGAGAGCCTCCGGTTTTTCACCATCGACGCCAACTGGCTCGACGCCTTTGTCGACGGCGCCCTCTCCATCTGCTGCCACCTGGAGAAGGAAGACGACGACGTGCGGAATGCCATCAAGACGACGATCGAGGACTTCAGAAAGACGGTCGATCCGGTGCTGGGCTACGCGCCGCAGATCCCGACCTACGGCTTCCTCCTCCGCTCGGCCGTGGTCAAGATGTTCCCGGACCTGGTCGTGTCCGCGCCGCCGGCGCCGAACAGCCCGGCCATCCGGCAGAAGATGGCGCCCATCCTGCGCCAGGAACGCATCGACGAGCAGGTCGTGCTGGTTTTGCTCGACAGGGAGCCGGGCGACGGCCTCCTGTGCGACCTGGTCATCAGCCAGCCGCCGCACCAGCAGTGCTTCGCCGCCGCAGCCAACGTCGGCATCGACGACGACACGAAGAGGATGATGGTCGAGGTGGCGTACGACCAGATCTACACCACACCGGACCAGCCCACGGGGCCCGACCGCCAGAAGAAGCTGACGAGCACCAAGTTCTTTGACGCGCCGTGCCCCGTGTTTGACTGGGACAGCCGGATGATGATCGTAGAGAACTATGCCAACAACGTCCTGGCCACGCTCCAAAAGCTCATGAGCCACGACGACTTTTGCGACACGGTTCCGTCTGCCGCCCTGATGGGCATCCAGCTGAACGACCCCATGTACCAGTTGACCTTTGACCTGTCCAAGAACAACGCAGCCAAGGTCGCCGCTCTGCCGGCGGCGGCACCAAGGTTGGGTCAGAGAGCCCGGGACAAGACCGCATGCAGACGACCTCGAGCAGCCCAGCAGCAACAGCCTCTGTCATCAGGTGCGGGATCTGCCCCCCAACAGGGAGAAGGTGCCGTCTCCACACAGGAGAAAGCACCAGCCATGACCGGGTCCGAGCCGAAACCGAAGCCGGTCGAGCATCCGCCCGCCCCGCCACGCGGTCCAGCACCGCATGCGCGTCTGCTCGGGTTGCCCACCGGCCCTGAATTCTTCGGGCCGCCCCCACAGCCGCCCCGGCGGCCGGGCATGTCGCCGATCCCGTCGATCCCCGGGCCAAGCCTGGGCATCAACTGCAAGATGCACGGCGCCAAGACGCCTGTCGGCCACCTCCTGACGAGCACACGCTATGGCGTCGACATCATCTTTGCCGTGCAGGTCACGGGCGATGTCGCCTGGCTCAACAAAAACGGTTTTGTGTTTACCGGTCTTTTTATTTATCTGCCTGTCTTTGCCCCGAGCGGCGGCGGTGGCAGCAGCAACGGCAGCAGTCCTGCTTCTGGTTCGGGGGGTGCGCGTGCGGGCACTCCCACTCCGGCGCCACCACCACCACCACCCCCGGCAGGCAAGTTCATGGCGCCCTACCAGGGCGGCGGCGCGCAGATGCAGTCGAACCCGCGCTTCAACCCGCTGCTGGTACCGAGCCGGCCGGACCTGTTCTGCGCGAGCCTGTTCCCGCGCACGGCCAGCGGCGGCGTCGACCTCCTGACGGGCGCCGGCCCGGGCGCCGACCTGACCTTCGTCGTCGGCGAGGTCGACGTCGCCCCTTACCCGCACCCGCAGCCGCCGCTGACCGTCGCGTGCATGGAGCGCTACGCGCTGCGGGACGATCCCGCAGGTTGGCCCGTCTATGTGCCGAGTTCCTTTTTGGTCACGCTCGCCCCCGAGGATGGCGCGCCGTGAGGGTGTGTCGAGGGCGGTGCGGTTTGGGTAACGTCTGTTTAAGTACCTAGTTTCTGGGGCCAGCGGCGACGGGATAGAGGGAAAAATTGTATGTTTGCGGGAGGAGGGTCAGGCATTTTTACCTAACTATGCAAAACTTAACAACTTAGTTGTATGGTTGCTCAACCTAGCAGAGGACTCAGCTCAACACCAACATCAAGCAGTAAACAAGCCAGTATGGTTATTTTGAGGCCCAGAACTTCATCTGCTCACGGACTCCTGGCTGCCCTGACTCGGAGATGCGTTGGGACGTTGAGACCCGTTTCCAAATCCTCCACTTTCCCAACCCCCTGTTCCTGGCTGCCACACTCCTAATCAGGCAAGCCCCTCCTGTTTGTCAACCTCATCGACGATTTTAGATTCACATGAGAAAGTGCAGATGACGATAAGGTAGTGCGTTTTGGGCCGAGGTAACAGAGATGGAGCACGACACAGCATTCGCCCGGCCGCTACATACACCCGTCCAGGTGAACCGGCGTGGTGTTGGTGGCACCTTGACTTTATCACATCAATCGACTCACATGATGATGCTCAGCCGCTCAAAGCCGAGCCATTAGCGCAGCCAAGTCTCGTGTGATATCTACCTGCAGGCTGCAGGAGCAAAGACTGCAAGGCCGGAATGAAAGTGCAACCAACTTTGGGCCAAACAGAATTGCACATGGTCATTTGAACCCAACACCAACAAAGATGTGCTGTATTCTGGGATCAACGACGGCTCGGTCCCCAATACAACCGGGCCGTGGGCTCCTGCCATCCACACTGTCGTTAATAGAGCTTCTCAAAGAACAGTCATAGACTTCAAGGACAGCAAACCCAGGCCATCGTTGCAAAGAACTGCACTTTTCTCATTCACAGCAGGCCGCTTCTGCACTGATCGGTCCAGCACGCAGTCTCAGGACCATACATGTAGGCAAGACCGGACAAAAGTGAGAAGGAACCCCAGGCTAAGACGAATTCTCCCTGCCGTCCAGCCTTATGTCCGCACGATCAACGCCACGCCCCCTTTCCAATGCCCACCCGTATCTACCGCAAAACCTCCGGATCTAGCGCAGAGCCAAAGGACGCCTGAAACCCCCCACCCTCACCCGAGACTATTTACTGTCCTTTCCCAGCTGCATTGGGACATCCGTCTTCCAATAGAAACCAAGGCGAGCGTCCGAGAACTCCGCCGAGTTGGGCAGCTGATCGGCGTTCGGCCACGTCGACATGGCGAGCTTGATGTTCTTGCCGTGCAGGTACTGGATGATGGGCTCGTTCGGCGTCCAGCTATCGTCATGCAAGCCGTCAGCGAAGCACCTTGCACACAGACGTGAATGGAGGATGACCCGAGGCGCTGCGTGCTAGAGAGGATATAAGTGGGATGGGTGGGATGAGTGCATGGGAAGGAAACAAAGCCGCAAATATCCTAACCGAAGCCAACGCATATGAGAAAGCATAATCAGAGAAAAAGGAAAAAGAACGCACGTAAGACTGGCCTGCCGCAGCTCCTCGCGCTTCCTCCGTGTGCTGTCCCTCTGCGAGCTGCGCGTGTCGAGCGAGTTCACCACGTCGCGGACGAGCAGCCTAAGCGCGCGCTCGTACGTCTCGCCGGACGCGCGGGCGGCCTGGCGGTCGGCCTGGTACCCCGAGATCTGTGAGTCGGCGCGGTTATAGACCTTCTGCCAGTCTGTAAAAAGCGGGAGATGGGTCAGCAGATGAGAGATGTCATAGATTCATGCCGTGGGGCGGGTGTTGGTGTTTGTGCTTCTGGTTGTGTCTGGGTCGCCGGGGAATGCATGGAACTTACATCTCGAGTCAACCCCGGGAGGACACGGCTCGGAACCTGTCATCATGCCCCTGCGTCTTCCGGCGCCGGGAGGTCCGTCCGACAACTCAATGCCCGTGACCTGCGGCGGGGGTTAGCGAAGGGTGCTTGGCTAGGTTGCGAGGGGCTTACCGGCGCGACGACAGCGGCGGCAGAGGGGACCGCAGCGGGAGCAGCTGCGGCGGTGGTGGTCGGCGGCGCAGCGGACAATGGCATGTGAGTCTGAAATGTGTGGTCAGCAAGGGACAAGACTGGCAGGATTTATGGGGTAGCATACAGAGACCGGATGCACAAAACTCGCGGAAGCGGGGATGTTGCTGCCGTACTACACGTTTTTGTTAGCAATGAGTTTTGATCCGACCCCCGAAGTCCGCGGGCTGTTTATTACCGAGACCAGAGGGACAGAGGAGTACGCCTGGGTCGGGAATGAAGCGGCGACTGGGGCGGTGAAGCTCTGAACTGATGGGTGGTACTACCAAGAAAGGATAATGTTAGCGGGATGATTCGCTCGGCACAGGGTATAAGCGTATTGTTTCCAATGGTAATAAGGAGCTCATACCGCATGAATCGGAGGGACGCTGACGAGTCCGGGGTTTGACCAGCCAACTGCGACGGGCTGGTGATGGGTTTCAGGCGGCGAGGGGTAGGTGTAAGCCTGCTGGAAGCACCTAAGTCAGTAACGGGACGCTTAACCCTTGATTCCATCTGTGAGCCGTTTGTCGAGTACATACTTGATCCGATGAGGGGAAGAAAGACATCGAGGCATCCTGGTCGCTGTGTCAGTTTCCCAGAGTTATATGCCAATATCATGATGCGACGAGATCGATGCCTTACCAAGCCAGTATCTGATGATTGGCTGGGACCGAAGACGTGTGACCAGGTTGGCTGATAGGGTTGCTGCAACCAGTCATCAGTCTACCGAGTCGACACACCATGTCTTACAGACCGCAAGTATACCTGGTAATAGCCGGAGTATTCGGGCGCGGAGAGGGTGTTGCCTTGCGCGGGAGGAAGCTGTAGGACAACGCGATGTTAGCGCTGATTGTTCACTTGGATTCTGGCCTCGTTGGCGTACCGCATCGGAATAGAACGGCAGGGCCGGGTTCATGTCGTTGGGCGTGTCGGCCCAATGCTGGCCGGCCGAGAAAAAAGCGGGC
The DNA here is from genome assembly GCA_023628555.1 of Chaetomiaceae sp. R4402. NCBI lineage: Eukaryota > Fungi > Ascomycota > Sordariomycetes > Sordariales > Chaetomiaceae > Chaetomiaceae sp. R4402. Next base: position 24,864 of record JAMAKO010000151.1, read on the forward strand.
GCAACGGCGGAAATGTCAGAATATGCAGTTGGGTCGGGCTGAGTCGCCATGGGAGTGGAAGTCTGTACGTGCAGCAGACGATTAGCTTGGCCTCAGCATCGAGTCATGATACCGAAAGGATCAGCCTACCCCGTGCCCTTGTTGAGCACGTACCTGAAAGACCGAGGGCCCATGGTCCAAGAGAGCATGATCAACTTAAATCGGATGTTACCCCGTCAGCAATCGTATCTTTTTCCAGCGACCATTCCTCGACATGCTTACTGTTGGCTGAGTAGTAGATGGCAGCATCAAGCTCTGGGAAACCAACCAGTCAGCACGGCTAACAGTCGCTCGGCGATGAAAACGATGGTCGTACCGTCGATCTGGGCGGGAGCACTCGAAGTTGCTACACCACCAAGCAATCAGCGACTGGCTTGACTCCAAACCTGACTGCTTTCGTCGCTTACCGGGTTCATCGGGTTTCAAAAGGCCAGGAGCCACTGCAACAAGCTGGTCAACCCCTCTTCCAATCTGCTCTAGGGGAGGCATTCTTACGAGCGGAGCTCCCGGCATCGGCCAGAGCGGGCGCGGTCGACTGCGCGGCGAGGTCACCGATCGCACCGGGGCCCGGAAGAGACGACATGGTGGGCTTTGACGGAGACGAGCGTGAAGAAGAAGCCAAAACACTCCAGTCAAGCACGCTGGTAAACAAGGAGGTCAGTTCTTCAGGTCATGACCGCAACTTTCCTGAGTGCCGGTGAAGAAGGAAGATCGGCTTCAACTGCCCGGCAGGATCATTAGGAACCTGGGTAAGAACTGGGGGGGAATCTGTGTTGACCCGCTCCAGCCTCCGCGTGGTTGGCCGCCTGTGAAGCCGGGTGCCTCTGAATGACGATGTCATTGTTGTTGCTCACATGCAAATATGTCCGCAAAGAATGTGCAAAGGATGTCGCCCAGTGAACTCGTGTCAATGGGTTTTCTCCAGAGCTTCATATCACAGATATGTACCTAGTATTGAGGGGTACTTTGGCACCAGAGCGCCACTTGCATGTAGGATCTCATGCACTCAATTATGTATCATTATCTGCAAACTAGATTGTCCATCATCTGTGAGTGACCCAGTTGACATGTACATGTGCTCCCCTCTGCTTGGGTTTGGACACCGTGGTGAGCGCCTGGCTGTGAATCCAACTTACCTTCAGGTATTCACAACCAAGTTGAGTGCCTAGGTAGCTTACCCCCCTCGACATCCATGAGAACTTACTGTTTTATGTAGTGGCTATTCCTCCATTTCGATTTGCTATGATGGGAATATATATTTATATCAGTTACTTTGGATGGTTCAGGTGTCCGTCGTTCTGGCCAGAGGCAGCTGATGCCTGGCCCCTCCTTTGGCTACAGCTCCGGCCCCACGAGTTCCAGAACCGGCGTGATCTCGCGGACGTCCTGCGATCCCGGGCTTACCAACCGAGCCCGTTTATTAGCCACCCCTTCGTCACCAGTGTCTGGATCCGTTACTGTCTTAGCCCAGACTTTATGCTGCATGGCCTTCGCAGCCGTTATTCGATCAGCGGGCCTGAAAGCCAACATGTTCCGCAACAGGCCAGCTAGATCGCCGCAAATGGTGCCGGCCTCCAGCAGCTGGTCGATAGCCTTCAGGATGACAGTGGCGTGTCTTTCGACAAGGTAATGTTTCATTGCGTTGCCCCTATCATCTGGTGGTGGCTCCCAAACCAGAGTGACTCCGTCGAACGTTGTGAGCCAGGCGTAGGCCAGAGCCCATATGTCAACGCCATTAGCGTAGGGCTCCTCGGCGGAGCATGTCGTTATTTCCGGCGCCAGGGTGTCCCAAGGAGCGAAGTTGTCGAGTGTAGCGCTTACTTCGTGAGTAGTTGCCTGCTATGGGTCAGGGAAAAAAGGACGCGACACAGAGAGGAGGGTACAAGCGCTTACCTTCCCCAAGCCACATACGACGGCCGCCATGCTGTCAAGCGACAGGACAAGCAGTTTCTTTCGCGTGATGGCCCGATGCATGATGCCACGCGCATGCAGCGCCTCAATCCCGGCCAGTGTGTCGTGGAAGACGCTGAGCCGGTCGTGGTAGCTGAGGCGGTCCCATGGCAGCGTGGTAAAGTCGTAGCGGGCCAGGGGCGTGGTGATGTAAACCTCCTCAATATCGTTCCCGCAGTGGCCGCGGAACACGTCTTCCGCTTCGTTGAACTCGGCGGTGATCTCGTGCCCGTGCTCGTACCAGATGGCCAGGGTAGATAGCACGCCCACTGGGAGACCAGGCGGCGGCCGCGATGGTTGCCGTTCACCTGGCGGGCGTGGCAGAAACCCGGATGCCATGCATAGCAAACGGTTGACGCGGTAACGAGATTCTGGCTCCTCGGTCAAAATGAGCGTCTTGAGAGCCACGGGATTCCCGGTGGACATGTCGGCGCCGCATTTGACCGTGCCGGAGCTGCTCGCGGCGATGGTTCGGTGAACGATGACATTGCGAAAGCGTGTGTGTGTTGTGAGCGGTAGCGGGTCTAACCGTGGGTGTGGTGGGTCTGCGCGGCCGAGGGAGGCGGCGATGTAGTCGTTGCGGGCAGCGACGAATGCGTCCCAGTCTTGGTCCCGGGGGCCGACTCGGTCGAACTCAAGCACATACGTGTAGGTGCCAAGACGAAGCCGGTTTGTCGTCTGAGCGAGGACTGTACGCTGGCCGTGTTCCAGCACCAAGTCGGTGTGGCCGGCGCCAGCCAGGTACACAATCTCGTGCTTCTTGTTCGTCGACTGCAGCATCCAGGCACCGGACTCGGGATGTAGGAAAACCAAGGCATGGACGGTGGCAATCACGCGTCGCGCGCTGGCAACGAGATTGGCTTGAAGCCCCGCCGGCATGGGGCTAGGGGACCCAGCAGGCGGTACTAGCAAAAGGTCGACGCCATAGTCGCCATCGCGGTGCGCGTGGCTTCGACGGGGCGCTGTACCTCGGCCCAGGCGCCATGCGCCCCCTGCACCACCCCCAGGAACGTCAATGGAGAGTACAAAACGGTCCTCGGCGGCGTTTTCTGATCCGGACGCAAGAAATCTGGCGTGACGGTAGTTCTCGTTTTCCGCCGCGGCGCGCTCCTTGATGTGGTCGACGGCCCCCGAAAAGATAATGTGGGATGGGTGATTGTCCGGCCGAAAGGTCGCAAACGCGTGTCGTTGATGGGAGTTTCGCTCCATGGCACGCCGAATGCTGTGCCTGGGAAGTCTTCTAAAGGCCAAAGAGAAAAGGACGTGAAGAGACAAAGCGGTGTGGGTCAATAAAAATAGATGGATAGAACGGAAAATGAAACTGGGGGTAACTGTCGCACGCGCAGGGAAGCAGGGTATTCAGTGGACTGGGGTTTTGAACGGGATGCAATTGAATGCATTGAGG
>JAMAKO010000152.1:0-27134 GCA_023628555.1 Chaetomiaceae sp. R4402
GCTGCAGCGAAATGTCTGTGCAGCCCTTACCAGTGTTCGACTCGCTTATATGTTCGGCTCGCATATGAAATACGTTAGGAGGTTGCAAAAGCATCTAATTTAGCTATCTCTAATGTAATTATAGTTAGTTAATAGCTTTATTGTATTATAGTAGAGGATTGTATTCGAAGGGTGGTGGGGGGTAGGTCACTTGCATATATAGGTCACTCGCATATAAGAAACGTTACGAGCGAGAGAAGTTGAGACTCCTCTTGGGCAATCATGCCTAGCTAAGACAAAAATGGAAGTTGACTATACTTACTTTAAGAGCCGGTTCTAGCTCTAACTAAGATAGCAGTTCCCTTGCTTGGGGGGCTAAATGGTTCGTATTGCTGTCTTGATTAGAGCCAGAAACGGTTCCCGCTCCCTAACATTCCGCCCCTTCATCCCTAGCACACATACAGTTATTCTACCTAGCGGACCTGACCTAAAACGTCAACTATTCCTCGTCTCTTCGCGTATTTCCTATATCTTTCTTTATAGTTCTCGCTTTGTTCGCCTACATGTCATTGGTGATTGCACCCTCGCGGGGTGCTTTCATTCCGCTGCTCCGAGGCTCCATTTCTAGATCTCGCCCAGGCTAGCTAAATGCTTCGCCCTAACGGAATTTTGAGGTGTCAAAATTAGGATACTCCCAGGAACCGTTCTGGCTCTAGCAAAATCGGGGATCTATCCAAGCTTTTTCAAGCGCGGAGAGCAGAAGAGCCGGATATAATTTTTAGAGGTCACCGAGGCTTCTGCCGTATAATTGTACACATACAATATTTATTCCGCCCTGGGGGCCTGACCCGAAAGGGCAACTATCGCGCCTCTAGAACTACATTTCCTAAAATGCATCATAGTCTCTTAAAGCCCGTACGTCATCTTGTTCTAGCTTATATCCTCACGCTTCTGCCCTTTCTACTGCGATTGCCCGTAGGTCAGTGGCATTAGTAGTATAGTACAACACGGCAAAGGATAGCGCAACAATTACGTTTACTTATAGTATTGTTAGGTTACCCTACTTAAGCCTAGTGCCTCCGGACTGCTACCAATTGAAGCCATCGCCAGATCCCTGTGTCAGCGTGTATCCGAAGGGATCTGGGCCGAGAAGTCAAAGAATGCTCTACGCAAGCCGTTTGTCTAGTTCTGGACACATGGACGGGCAACCCACGTCGGTGCTCTAAGCTTCCTGCACCTTTATACATATTATGTTTAGAGACATTAGTCCCAACGGTTGACTACCTAGCCGAAGGTGTCTACTCCTTTTGAGTTGTCTCTATGACTGCTCGCAAGTCGTTCAAGTTCCCCGAGTGGTGATGCTAGTCCCTCATCCGGTGTGCTACCCAAATCCTCCTTAGCTAGGTACCCGAAAAACCGCTGATAGCAACTAGAAGTCGTGTCGTCACAGAAATGTCTCCTCTACAGATAACGTATTTGATATGCGAGCGGGACATACAAGCGAGCGGGACAGTTAGGTATTTTTCTACTGGTGATGAACGAAGAAAGTACCTGAAATTTGTTAGTGTACTCTAACAGTTCTAAGGTGCTTTTTTCCTTTACCCCCTATAGAAAAATACCTGACTGTCCCGCTCGCTTGTATGTCCCGCTCGCATATCAAATACGTTATCTTAAGAACCCGTCCTCATGTTTGTGAATAGTTTCTTGAACCCTGTCACCGGGTCGGGAATTGAGTAGTCGCTGCAGAACTGAACCTAGCATCGTCGTACGCGAGAAAGCAGCTTGTCCGCGGGTGACTGCGGCTCGTAGTCCTGCCAGGAAAGTTGTCCGTGGTAAAGCAACCACTGCCTCGGGTCGTCTATTTGATCGTTTGTAAGGGCGACGATGCGAATCCGATGCATTCCTAAGGGTCCTTAATAGATGAAGCGGATTCCTCAGTCTCTGGTATATCTCGCTGTTTCAGTTAATCATCACAATCAACCAACCAACGCGATCAGGGACAGCAGGCAGTACTCTAGACAAGTCGAGTCCTTGTGTAACCATATATATGCATTTTGGGAACCCAGTCGAGTCCCAGAAGGGTCATGTATGTACAGCAAGAACCGATAACTCGGTTGTAAGGGAAAATTCGCCCAGAGTTGTGCATTCCGCTCGCAGTGCTCGGAAAATTTAGCCCGTTCTCTCTCGGGAATGTCCTGACACGTATTGTCTGCCGGGGCCTTCTCAGGCAGTGTCTATCGCCACGTTAGCAGAGGCCAGCTTAAGTACGCTAAAAGACCAAGCCGTCACTTACACAACGGCGGCCCAGGGAACGGATACACAGTGTTCGACGCGTCGTTATAGATGTTATAGTGTACCCCGGGGTCCGTTTCATTGTATAGTGCGGTGCCAACCACACCTGCGGGCGTCGCGCTGCCGTTGCCTGTAATCACAATGTTGGCGCACTGCGGGTAGAACTGGGCGGCACCAACATTATACGCCGAGTGCAGGGCAAGAATCTCGTTCCGCAGCACATAGTTCCCCGCCTTGATGGACGCAGGAATCGTCACGGACCAGGAGCCGTTGTTAGTCCTCAGCTGGTCGGCGGCCCAGTAACCCGGGGTGCCGGCTGACACGCCGAGCGTGATCTCCCCCAGCTGGGCGATCTTGAACCACGCCAACTTAGTCTTGTCCACCGTGGTACAATCGCCGTTGCAGGCGGCGAGGTAGGTGAAGATGGGCCCGTGATGCGAGTCGGGCCAGGTGGTCCAGTGCAGATTGAGGGTGGCCCCCGCGGCGATGCGCGTGGCGACCTTCTTGGCGTTGGTGGAGTTGATGGAACATATTATATCGGCTGTATTGACGTTGGAGCTGTATACTGGTCCAGTGTCATCGTTCCAACTTTTTTTTCCAACAATGTCAGTTTAGAAATTCCGTTCCCGGGTTGTTCAGGAGTATTCGGAAGCAGAATGCGATCTCGGGAGCAGTCTGGGAGCAAAGAGTGCTGTCTCAGGATCAAAGCGGGAATAAAACCGTTGTCTCATGAGCAGGGTAGCTTCCTGAAGAAGGAGAAATCAACACGGATTCAACGCACGCAGGCCAGCTGATAGTGCCCTGGTCGGGCTCCCACGGCGCGATGGTAGGGTTGTAGCCCGTGTAGTTTTGGGCACCGATGGTCCACTGATCGATCCAGCCGTGCGCCGAAACGGCGCTCGCCGCGGCGAGGACGGTACTGAGGATGGCGAGAGAGAGCATCTTACTTGAAAGTGCTGGTCCGTCAACGTAACCTTCGGCTGAAACTTGGTCGAGTTTGTTGCGCAAGGCCGCCGTACCTGAGACATAACAAAAGCTGCGGCGGGTGAAACCACTCTTATGAAAATTTTAAGCTTCAGTCTCCCCCGGATTTGACGTTGTATTCCCCGTCTTGACGCAGCCATGGATGGCAGCTCCCAAGCCCAGTTTGGCAGGATTGGCGCTCGAGGGTGGACGGGTTCGGCAGACAATACCGGAACGGAGCCTCACCAGCCGATCAACCACGCAAGTTATACGCCTCCGGACCTACCTGGGCACTCAGAATGTGTACGGACGGAAAAACTGTTCTCCAGCCAAAGCAATTTGTGTCGCTGGCACCCTGGCCCCACATCCGGACCGTCCGGCCGCTGACTCTCTTGATTAAAGTATCATCGGGACCGGCAGTTGATTTGGAAAGAGACCACCGCCACAGATACCCCAGGCTTGTGAAACCACGAGGCAACCAACGGAGCTGTTGTCGGAATGTGCGTGACAAAGGGCAACGGAAGGAACCGGCTGCTCGGCGCGGCAACCGGATAATATCATGATGTTGATGTTCGTGGGGCCCCAGAGAAACGACACATGTAAGTCTGTATTACTGTTACTGTTGGGTAGAGAGAGGCTCTGAATGGTCTCCGTTCCTTATAGTGTGCCGATATACAGCTAGTTGGAAGTTGAAGTTTTGGGTGTTTTGGTACTGATACGCGGGCTGCAGCCAGAACCAGACCCGCCGCTATAGAAAGGCAGCGAGGAGGTGGATACAGCGGGCGGCTGTCCCCCACTCGCCGTGTATTACCCCACCGAATCCTCGTCACTGACGGCACGGCAGGCATCTAATGACACTAGCTAGCAGTCCCTCTATAACTCAATTACATATCGAACTATCGTCTCTTCTTCTAGATCTGTAAGCTTACGCGAGTCGGCTAGAAGATCGCGTCGTGCAGGCCGGCTAGCGCGTCGGCCGCCGAGGGTTGAGGCTAATACATAATAGAGCTTGGCGACAGCTTGGAGGCTTCGTTTCTCGTCATTTTGAAGAGCTTCAAGGGCCATAATCACCCTAGCTTCATTTGAAGATTAAGGTATCTTAGGTTGTTGAGTAAATAGGTGGTAGGTAGACAGGAAGGGGGGGGGGTATGCCAAGCAGTGTCCGGCTCGCTTGTCTGTCCGGCTCGCTTACGAAATACGTTAACTAGTAGCTAATACGCAAAACGGACTTGAAACCCATAGGATAGGAGCAATAGAAGAGGTTGCGATATCTATAGCTAACTAAAGACGGTAGAGAATACGAAGCTACTGTAGATAAAGCTGCGGAGTATAAAGGCAGTGTAGGTAGCAGAAAGCCAGGGCGGTCTGTATATGAAGGAGGAGGCACGTGATCCCCAATACCACAGGTAGAGAATGGCTGAATCCGACGAATGCTAGGTTTCACGAAGGAACATGCAACAAGGACGATGAGATGCTACGTCTTTTGCTTTCACCCACTTATAATCGCTTCTCCTTCATCTCGCTGCGTCGCAACTACCAGGCACAATGGTAGCACCTTCTGATAATGGGTTTCACATGTCTTCCCTCGCCCCTTCCAGTGGGACATCCTGATCTGTGCAGGCAACTCTGTCTCATTGTCCCTTTTGGCCTCCGCTTTCTCGTCGCTTCAAAAGCTGTCCGGAAAAACCCCTCCTCAAATATCCAGGTGTACACATTTTCCCCGTCTTCCTCCCATGGCCCTGCTGTGCTGTCCTCTTCCTCCACGGCGCCGAGAGAGGGTGCAACCGGCCGCCATCCGAGGACGAGCCGTGAGCCCGCCACCGGCGACGCCCTCGCCGTCGAATCTACTCCTGGCACCATCGCCGTTCCCGTGTTCAACACCTGCGTCGTCCCCAGCTGCTTCTCCAGAACGCCGGATGCCTGGCTCATCAACCTATCGCCGGCCCTCGTCAGCCTTCACGCCATCCCCCCGGTACTTCCTGCGCAACGCATCCCAGTTGTCGTCAATCGACACAGCACCGCTCAGTCGCAGTAGCCCGGCACTTGCGCTCCACCAAGACATTGTGCTGGTTGCACGAGACATCTGGGAGGAGGCGTACAACCAGGTCAGGAGCGATGAGTCTCTGAAGCCGCTCGTGAAGAACTACGAGGAGCTCTACAACACCATCGCCAACACCGGGTTTCTGGGATCCCGCCGATCCTCGCATGCCTTGAAGGAGCCACTGGAGAGCGACGATGATGAGGAGCGTCCCGATCTTGGAGAAGAATACTTCACGAGGCTAGCTCAGGAGTACCTGGAGCTCGCCAAAAAGGACACCGCAAACCAGGGCGTCGTGTCATCAGCCGTCCAGTTCATCCAGAAGACCAAGGAGGCCGTGGGCCTCGCTGTCGCCGCCTCACCTCCGGCATCGCTTGCCTGGACCGGGATATGCACCATTATCTTGCCTGTAGGTTCCTGCTCCGATGATGCCCATGGCCAAATGCAGCCCCTGACGGAGGCAGATTATCGTCAATCACGCCGAGCAGATCGCCGCCAGAGAAGCCGGCTTCGCCTACGTCATGTCGCGCTTCACGTGGTACGGCCAGCTCCTTGACCTTCTGAATCGCGAGTATTAGAAGAGCCCGCACAACTTTGCAGCACTGCGACACGCCATCCGCGACGAAATCGTCATGCTTTACAGACTCTTGATTGAGTATCATCTGAGAGCATACTACACATTCTGCCGCCCATTGACCACCGTTTCGCGGGATTTCCTCAAGCTTGATGATTGGAACAGCATGCTCGCAAAGATCAAGGAAAGTGAGAAGCAGCTGGAAGACTACATCAGTCTCAACTACGAGCAGCACCTCTTGGACAAGTTGCACACGCTCTCCGAGGACGCACTTCACAAGCAGCGCCTCGAGACCATTGTCAAGTTCAAGTTTCCCGACGAACTGCCGTACGCGGCCTACCAAGCATACCTTGACAGCATCGATGCGCCGCTCGACGGAACCGGATCGGGCGTGCTCACTCATCCCAGCTTCACAAAATGGGCCTCGGAGGACTCCGGCGTCTTCGTTTTGGAGGGAATCCCCGGCTCGGGCAAATCGGTCCTCTCCAAGTCCTTGCTAACGGAGTTGCCCAAGTCGAGGGACACGTCTGTGGCTGCCTTCTTCTTCAAGGACAATGGTAAAGGCCAGAACGCGGCCACCACCGCTCTCTGCCGAGTACTCGACGAGCTCTTCAGAGGGCACCCAAACCTGGTTGACTGCATCAGCCCCCGAGTCGACCACCTGCTGCCTGAGGAGGTGCGGTGCAACTTCGATCTGCTGTGGGACGTTCTCGAGGAGGCCACCCATGACTGCGCACCGGGGAGCGTCACCGTCGTTTTGGACGGCTTCGATGAGTGCGAACCCGCTTCGGCGGACAAAGTTTGCGCTAAACTCAGGGACTACCTCGCCGGTCCAAGCCCCCGGCTGAAGTTCTTCCTCACCACCCGCCCACTGGTTTCGGCGCCCGGATCAGTCGGGATACCGGATGCGACTGTCCTCAAACTCGAAGAGGACCCACACTGTCGCCAGCACATCAGCAAGGACATTGAACATGTCGTGATGGCGCGTTTTGACGGGTTCGCCATAAAGTGCATCCATGACGCAGCGTTGAAGCAGGAGCTGCTGGATCTGGTACGACCAAAAGAAGACCGGACGTATCTCTACGTCAAGCTGCTGTTTGACTACCTCGAGCTGAGAATGCGCGACGGCGTACCGCGGGTGCCGCGAGGCTGGGTCGGCATTTTCAAGACGCTTCCAGCAACTGTGAAAGAAGCCTACGTCGGCTTCCTCAACCGCGTCCGGGAAAGCCAGAGGGACGACGTCAGGAGGCTCTTTCAAATTGTCGTTGCGGCGGCGAGGCCCCTCACGTTGCGAGAGGTCAACATTGCCCTCAACGTCCGGGATCTGTCCAACGGCAGCAAACACGGCCTGGGCCTGCAGGGCGAATCATGCTTCCGCAACTGGATCTTGGATGCCTGCAAGTACTTCTTGGATGTGTTCAATGGACGTGTCTACTTCATCCACCAGACAGCCAAGGACTTCCTCCTGTCCGGTCCGGGGGAGAATGGTCACAGAAAGCCCGCTTGGCTGGGCAAGTTCACCACGCAGACCTGCCACCGCGGCCTCGCTAAGAGCTGCATCCTCTATCTCTCCCTGCCACTCCGCACGCGGGCCAACTTCAAGGACTTTGATGTCACAACGGATAGTGCCGACGAGTACCATCTCTGGGACGCCCATGAGCTCGGCTTCGCCGGCTATGCGGCCCTTTTCTGGCACAACCACGTAAGGGAGATGCTGGGACCAAGTGACGTGGCCAGCATAACCATCCCCGAGTTTATCAGCACCGTTCGCCCCTGGTATCAGAAGATGTTGACGTCGGTGCGGCTGTGTCCACCCTGGTCCACCGTCAACCGAGCAATGCTTGAGAGCGCACTGCACAACCCGAGCAAGGAGCCGTGGGGCGTTGACCGGTTTGATGTCGAGCCCTAGCAAGGCCAGGCTCTAAAAGTCACGACAGTCGACGAGACGCACCTCATGATCACGGATGAGAAAGGATCCCCGCTACCCCGACTACCACGCATCCCGCTCGCCGCGCCCGATGTCATCGAACAGCTTGCCGCAACCCTCCGCCAGCTAGCCACATTCCACACCATCCACTCCTTAGCCGACTACCAATATCATTCCCCAGTCCCGCCCTCCTGGTTCTCCGTCCGCCTCTTCAACAAAACCGGCCCCTCCCCCCACACCACCACCACCACCACCAACCCCCTTACCCTCCTCGAAGGCGACAGCATCCGCTACACCCTCGCCAACCGCAGCGACGTCCACCCCGTGCACGTGCACATGCTCAGCCTCAACGCATCGTGGACCATCACCCCGCTGCTCTGGCACGTGCGTGTCCCGCCGCGGCAGCAACGCACAGGCGAGTTCACCGTCGCGCTGCCGCCGCGCATCGACCCGGCTGCCGCCGACCAGGCGGACGACACGCTGGTCGTCATCTTTTGCGTGGGCGAGCAGTGCGCGGAGCGGCTGGGCTCGGCGGCTGAGTGGATGAGGGGTGTGTACGTGCCGCCGGTGCTGCTGTTGGGGCCGGGGGAGGGGAGGGCAGGGACGGCAGGCGAGGTGCCGGTGTGGCCGTTTTTTGTGCCGCCGCCGAATTGGTTGGTGAGGCGGTTTACGGTGCGCACGAGGGAGCGGCCGCGGGGTGGGGAGAAAGAGGGAGAGGGGGAACGGGGGTAAGCGAGAGTGGTGATGGCCTGGCGGACCAACTGCTCGGTTGATGATGACGGTGCGTTCCGAGCAGTTGAGCTCACCGAGGTCTCGGCTGGCGCTGCACTATGCGGGGCGGGACGGCACGTTGGGATGGAGGCGGCCGCCGATCCCCATATGAAATCCTGCAGCATCGTGCATATTATCGATTGCTTTGCGGCACGCAGGCGCTGCTGAGGAGAGCCAACGACCCGTCGCAGCCGGGCCGGACCGGCCGTACCGGTCACCGGAGGTATCTGCCAACATCTCGTCATTTCGGTCAGCAGCGTCAACGCATTTGCGTCTGGTGTCTGTTCGCCGGGACCGAAGGCCTCGAGTGGTAATTAACGTGCATGGGGTTTCTTTTGCAACTTTGTCTGGCGGTTACACAAATTCTTGGAAAGTGGAGTCTTGGAAGGGGCAGGCACTTACACCGCGCTGTGGTAGGTCGGTTTGGAACAGTCCCAGCATAACTCCCTGCTCGGTGTTCACATTATTGCACTTGTTCAAGTTTCCAAGGGGTTCGTGCAGTATCTTTAGAGTATCTTGAGTCCGCACGGGCTTGATTAGGATAATCGACGAGAAAGCCATACATTACGTCCGTCAAGGTATCCCATGATGTTTCACCAGTTGATGCAGGTACACGCAGTGCAGCCTAGCGCACATGCGCAGATTCTAATGCTCCATGCGTTCAACCCGCCAAAGCACAAGCAGCCAACCCGAGCTCATTTTCATCCCATCCCCCAACCTAATGCGACTGCTTATGTGCTGGGCACACCACCCGCTGACCCGGTCACCAACGGCCGTCACACCCCGCATAGGGCTGACGCCGTGCCATTGGCTGGCAGGGCGGCTACGGCGGACGCACCCGGGCAGGGGTCGCTGCAAATCATGACTCTCTGCGGGCGCACCTTGGCTCAGGGGCCCGTCCGATCTAGGCCCGGCGGGCCTGGCTGCAGGTGATCGTCGTGGGGATTTCTGTGCATTGGGCAATGGGGAGAGAGGTTGTTTGCCTACACGTGTGATGTGATGGCCTGGCCCGCTGCTACGCTGCATTGAGGCACAAGGCTGTCACTCATGCGGGGTGCTGGCAGCCGGGGAAGGGGAAAAGGGGAAGGGCCAACGGCGGCCGGAGATCGGGATCATCGTGTGTGATGGTGGCTACGGTTGCAGGATTGGAAGTGTATAAGAAGGTGATTGTGTCTCCGTGAGGTCCATTCCCCCTGGAGGAGCAGGCCTGAGCCATCTGCAAAGTACCCGACGACGTCGCAAACCCATTACTTCAAGCTTTCTATCGTCAAGTCTCAACCTCAACGATGCAAATCCTGTTCCTCATCAAGACCTTTCTCATCACCATCACCATGCACACCTTCACAACCACCCTCCTGCTGGCGCTCACCGCCCGCCTCACCCTCGCGGCACCCACCACCACCCCCAACCCACTCACCATCCTCACCACGCGCGCCACCTACCAGCCCGGCGCGCCTTCCGAAGACGACTACTGCGGCGAAGCGGTCCCGAGCTACTGGTACACCGACAGCGCGCCGCTGATGAGCGACTGCCTGGCCATCCCCGCCGCACACCCGGGGCCGGGGTACTGGACGGTGTCGGCGGACGACACCAACGCGTCGTCGGACCTGCGCTTCGTGCGCATCGCCACCAGCGGCACCTGCGCGTTCGAGGTGCGTTGGGCGTACGACAACGACGACCAGAACCCGCCGCTGCCCGTGCAGGCGTACCGCTTTGGCACGAATGACCTGCAGTTTTATATCAACAGCTACTATGCCCAGGGCAGGGATCAGTCTGTGAATGGGAGGCTGGAGTGTGCGGGTAATGTGGAGTGCTGGACGGGGTCGGTGATGGGGGTCATTGGGTGGAGGCTTATTGGTGCGTGAGGAGGTGGTGGGATGCGATGCTATGGACGGAGGTGGACGGCTTGATGGGGCTTTGCGCGACTCTTCTTCGGATTCTGGCTCTGATGCGGGCACTATGGCTTGGAGGCTTGGAACGGTGGACTGGACGGAGCTGGCTGCACGTGTGTTTATGATGACGTGGTGTTGAGCCAAGGGGTCCTCAAGCTTGCAAGAGAGGTTCCGGCCCCGTTTATGGCAGCTTGCCACTAACTACCACAATATTCTCATTGTCCAAACATCAGCACACCACCTGTGTATCTGCAGTACGGTCTCACAGTTCCACGTAATCTGCCAACTTCCCTGTTTCCGAATCCCACTGCTCGACTTCACCCTCTAACACGCAGCTCGCCTGCGCAGCATCTTCGTCCTCGGGTTCTGAATCGTACTCCAGCTCATCGTCACTGTCCTTCCCCATCCCCAAATGCCCCGCCTGCACCCGCTTCTCGTTCCCCAGAACCGGCGTGGACGACACCCACCGTTTGGCCGTCCGATCCAGCGAGTGCTTCTTCTTGACGACGTCATAGGCTATCGCAAAGATCTCTTCGTCTTCCACCCACCCTTCCATGCCGTGCTCCACGCTCGACTGCATCTCAACCCCCAACCCCGGGTCAACACCAACGGGGGACCCGACCAAGGCTCCCACCGGCACTTGCATATCCACGCCGAGCTCGCGCCCGCCCGTTTGCGACACCACCCACCGCGTCTTCTCCGCGGTGTAAAACCCCACCACCATCAGCGCCTCCCCACCCTTCGCCTCCACCAAAATCCCCTCAATGAGCGCTCTGTACGCATCGTGCGCCATAAACTGCCGGAACACACCCGCATGATTCACCATCTCGTACCGCCTGACCACAGCGGCATGCAGCTCCGCTGACTGGGCCGCCGACGCGCCCGCGTCGAGCCCCAGGTAGCTAGTGAGGCGAGCGCGGAGCTTAGCGCTGCTCCCGGCGCGGGCGACATCGGTGCGGTCGTGGTAGACCACGGGCGTTGGCTTGCGCAGGACGGGGGCGACGTCTTCCGGGTGGAAACCGCCTGCGGCGTGGTCGTCCGGGTTCGGGATGAAGTGGCGGAGCGGGTTGAGCGGGTCCAGCACGATGCGGCCCATCAGGTGGGGAATATGCGCGCTGGGGAGGGAGTAGGGGAGGATGATGAAGCGTTTGGTCTTCATGGTGTCAGATACTATGTCGGAAACAAGACAGATAGGCTGCGGTGTCAGGCTCGCCGTTGGCAAAGTGTGCAGAGATAAAACATGTGGTGGGTGAGATAGGGATGCCGGATACAGATCGGTTGGTTACATGTCGGGTGTGCGGCTGGAGTTGTTGCAGGACGTCCTCAGCCGCAGAACTCTAATCTAGCTTGGTTAGCTGATAGCCCAATATGGCAAAGTACCAGGTATGTAACACGGAGGGAGAGGCCTCCAGAACCAATCTCGAGCTAGATAGAGGTCAGGGGGTCTTTCAGCCAGCACGGGAGCGCAGCCACAAAGTGCTGGACACTCAGCATTGAGCTTCAATAAAGACGGACACGGTGGGAAAATGTGGGGGTGAGACACCAGTTGACGCCCAGTAGTCAGCCTCATGCAGGCACACTGCTGTTAAAGAGTCTTTGCATCCCCCTCTGGGCGCTGTCGTGTGCAATCCAGCCCGCTCTCTCCAGTCAACACGAAGCAGATGCAGGAATACCGTAATCCGACCTCGCCACTCTCTATTGCGCAGGCTCGTGAATAGTGGCCTCTCCCAAGTCGACACTTGATTATACACGCCTCCATCTTTATGGCATATTGCTCCCCTTCTCCCACGCCGATCATTTGAAACCTCAAAAATGACTGCAGGCCAGCAAAGAAATCTGAAAATCTCCCGCGCTGCGGGAAACAGCGAGGATGAGAGGGAGTTGTTGGTTCAGGTCACACTTGACGGCGAGCTGCTTCACGAGTCGTTGAGGCTTGTGGAACCATTTCCCCCTTCAAGTTCCGAAAGGGCGAATTTACGATGGTATCTGGAGCAATATGCGTCTCAGGAACCCTTCGACTCGGACAGGGCACGCGAGGTTGCCGCCTCCATCAACACCTACGCCAAGGTGTTGCACAGTCAACTCCAGGTGTACAGGATATTTCAGAAGAATGACCCGCTGGTTGACGAAAACCACGCACTTACCATCGACGTCTGCGGAAGCTACACGGAAGAACTCAGCCCCACGGTGTCTCTGCATTCCTTCCACTGGGAGCTGCTCGAGCAGCTGGACCTGTGGTCCGGCTTCTTCAGCAAAGTCACCGTCCGCCGCATCTCGCCACAACCGATCATACACTCGAGCACAATCGCGCCGTCCACGCCTTGCATTCAAGCACATGCAACCGAAACCGTCAACGTGCTGGTGGTAATCGCGCGAAACACGGAGATCAACCCCACCGCATACCAAGACACCCGTCCGTTCGCAGCGCTTGATGTTCTCCTGGGGATGGGAAAGATCCTGCAGCAGCAGCATGCAGGCACCCCTCGCCTCCGCGTCGAAGTCGTCCGGCCCGGGACATTCGACGCGCTGAAGAGACACCTCAAGAACGCCACAGATGCCCACGGACCCGGGTTCTACCATCTTGTGCACCTTGACATGCACGGCCGCGTCGCCAAGCGGAGGCTTGCGAGCGGCGAGACGTAAGTGAACGGATGGACGCTTCCGATGCAGTAGTCTGCGCTGACACCAAAGGTTGTAGAGTGGAGGCGGCATGGCTGGACTTCGCTGCCTCCGGCTCAGCCCCCAAGCGCAAGCCAGTCCCCGCCGAGTCCGTCGCGAAGCTGCTGGTCGAACACGGCGTAGTTTGCGCCATCCTAAACGCGTGCGAGTCTGCACGGGCAGACCGCGGCGCGCAAGCCAATCTTGCGCTGAGATTTCTGGAGAGCGGTGTCGGCAACGTGCTGGCCATGTCTTATGAGTTTCCAGCCTGTGCTGTCGAGTCGTTCTTTTCGGCCTTCTACGACGGGTTGCTCTGCCGGGGCCTCCCCATGTCGGCCGCGGCGGCGGACGCGCGGAAGGAACTGCGGGAGCATGAGCTGCGCAAGAGCCGGTTTGGTCTCGAGGTGCAAGTTCGGGACTGGTTTATTCCGGTGTCGTATGTGTGTCGTCAGGAGTACGTCGTGTTCAGCGCGCCGTTAGTGGACCTGCCGGCAGCTCGTCAGCCTTTCAGCAGTCCGAATCCCACCCGCAAGCGGATCATGGGGCGGGAATTCGATCTCCTGCGGCTTGAAGAAGCCGTTGCCGACTCGAATCTGATCCTGGTGCACGGTTTGGCGGGCGTCGGCAAGTCCGAGTTTGTCAAGTACGCCTTTGACCTCTGGGGAGCCACAGACTACTTTGACGAGTTCAGCGTGGTGGATTTGTTTGGGTTCCTTGTGGAGAGGGAATTCACTGCCAGCAAAATCATCTCCAAGTTGGCCAAGGATCTGAAAGTTTCAGAGGCCCTTCTGGTCGCTGACGATTCCAACATCAGTTCAGAGACAGCTGGCTCTCATCAGACAAGGAAGGCGGTTATTGCATTGGACGGGATCGACAACATTTTCAACAATGTCTTCAACGAAGGGCTGGAACCGATCGTAGAAGCTCTGGCGGCACTTCTGAGGCATCTCACCAGCACCGACTTTGCACAGAAGACAGGCCTTAAAATCACTGCCATCCTCACATCGAGGTTGGGAAAAGACTGGTGGGAGGCGCGCTGCCCTCTCCCTCAGGTCATGCCAGTTTATTTTGAGCTCGCCGGACTCGAATTGCCCGCTGCCATCGCGTATGCCGAGTCCCTTGTTCCACCCACCAGCCCGGTTCCCGCCAAGCGTGGCTCTCGAGACACCGACTTCCTGGTCCACATCGTGAACCTACTCCAACGGATTCCCTTGGCCATCAAGCTGGTACTCCCCAAGGCTATGGCTGCAAATCCCTCCTTCGAAGATGCTTTCAAGGCCATCCACGTGGGTGACGTCCAGCTGGACTATGGCTCCATAAAGGCCCCGGCAGACTACGCATTGGTCATCACTCTGAAAGAAGTGTATGAGCGGTTTCCCGAATACCAGGACATATTCTGCAGCCTCGCAGACTTCTGGATTGAGGGGCCCCTGCTTCTGAGTCGCTACATCAGCAGCTTAGCGGCGACCTCGGGCCTGGCGCGGGTCTACGACATGCTGAAGATCGTTCGCGTCCTCAACGAAAGCGGGATCTGGTGCGTGCGCGAGCAGGACGTAGACGCAGTCGAGTGGCTGCACCCAGTGTTCACGCTCTATCTGCGTCAGCGCCGCCGGGCACACGCCTACCGCGGGGCGCCGTTCTGGTCGAGGGGCATTGTGAAGGTGGCCGACTTCCTCGGCTCACACAAGCGGGAGCATCCCTTCGGCAGTACGGCATCGCTACGGTTAGCGATTTCGCGGCATTATGTCAGCGCGGTCGGGCAGCGCGGTATGGCCGAGGTCATGGTCGACATGCTCATGGGCCATATGCACATCTCGGACGGGGATATGGCGAAGCCCATGCAGCGGATGCGGAGGTCGCTCTTCAACGTGCTCGCTGCGCTCGACATGATCTGTCGGGATGACGAGCCGATCCCGCTGCAGTTCTGGCCGCGGGACTACATCGGGCTCTTCCTCTCCGGGAGCAGGCTTGCGCTGTCAGCCCCCGAGCTACAATTGCTGAATGGCTATCTCGAGACGCTCTTGGACGTGTTTCAAAAGCGTATGGCGGGATTCGCCGTGCCTCCGGATCTGCAGGTTTTTGCAATGAACCTCGTCGTGCATTTCCTGGGCTTGTCGCTGCCGGATGGCATGGCCAGTCGCGAAAAGACGGAGCGGCTCCTGGTTCAAGCGCTGGCTATGATCGAAGCCTCTGAAGCAAAATACGGACCAATGACGGGCGATAGCAGGATGTGGAAGGCCATGGTCTACCGCTGTCAAGCCGTCTTTCTTCTGCTTCAGAGAGACGAGGCTGGCGCTGACGCGGCTTGGGACCGCATGAAGTGCGTCGAACTGGAACACTTTGGGCCGTCGGCATTCCAAACCTCCACGTTTGACGCAGCGTCCTCCGTCTCGGGTCAACAGCCGACAGGCACCAGTCCCCTTCAGAATCCAGTGGGCTTTGGTGGGCTCGTTTCGAAGCTCCAAACGGCAACAGCGGCGTGGGTGCCAGTCCGCCATGCAGCGTGGCCCTGGATCAAGGGGCAAGTACTCAGCCAGGGAAACACGCAAGCGCTGAACCAGCTGCACCTACCCGGCGTGGAGAACGCGTTCGAAAACATGGTCGACTCGTACGGCGAGGCCGGCTGGACGGGCTTCAACCACTGGCAACACTACTTCCCGCCGCGCAACAGCCTGGAGACGTACCTCCGCCGGGCAGATGATCCCGAAGAGCTTCTGGCGCAGCTGGAGGACGGATTAGGCCGGGGCGATTGGAAGGTTGCTGCGCAGGCACACCAGCTGTTGCTGAAGAAGGCGGCCACGGAGGGGAAGCTCAAGCTGGTGGTGTTTCACCTTGGGCAGCTGGGCGAGATCCTCAGGGAGGCGGACCCAGACGGCGCGATGACGAAGCAGGTCACGCTGGCTGAAGACATGGTGAAGCTTGGGGTGGAGGTGATGGAGCGGGGATCGCTTACAGGTGACGACTATCGAAGGATGGTGGAGGCGATGGACGCGGCGGGTGTGGATGTCACGGGTGCGTGGAACCGGGCCCGGCACGTCGCACAGCAGTTTGTACGGCTGAGTCTGGACGCAGCCCAGAGGGGGGAAGACGCTGGGGATGCGCCTTTTCAGGATATGGTTGCGGGCTTGATGTCGTTATCCGGGTCGACGGCCTCTCAGCCGGAAGTGAATAACGCTCCCGGCTAGGCGTGGAAGCGGTATGAAGACTACAAGCACACAGCCAACCAGAGTTGCAGCATCTCATGCAGCTAGCTTGCAGTACCCCAGGCTCGGCCGGTTCGGCCTGAGTCACCCCGAATAGCGAATGCGGCTCGCCGACAACATTCAAGAATCACACCATTTGTCTCATCACTGAAGTCAAAGTTGCCAGTCAATCCATCCTCAACCCGCCACCCCTTCTTCCCTCCCTCAACACCCACCACTTCGCCCTTCAAACCCCAGTACCAGTAGCACACCCTTCCCTCAATCCAATCCCCATCACCCACAATGCCATCCTCCCCCAGCACCCTCTCCGCCCGCGCCATCGCCGCCTGGGACGCCAACGCCGCCGTCTGGGACGCCGAGATCACGCGCCACGGCAACCGCTACTGGACGCGGCTGCAGGAGCCGAGCTTGTCCCGCCTGCTTGGTCCGCACCTCGCCCACAAGCCCGGGTGCAGGGCGCTCGACCTCGCGACGGGTAATGGTTTGTGCGCACGCTGGATGCGGGCGAAGGGGGCGGCGTCGGTGCTGGCTACTGATGCGAGTGTGGAGATGTTGCAGAGGGCGAGGGGATATGCTGAGAGTGATACAAGTGGGGGTGAAGGGGGTGTGGAGGGGGTTGTGGAGGGGGAGGGGTTGGTGGGTGGTATTAAGTTTGAGAGGGTGGATGTTACTAATGAGGAGGATATGGCGGGATTGGCGGCGCGGGCGGGGGAGGAGGGCCGGTTTGACGTGGTGCTGATGAACATGGCGTTGATGGACGTGCCGGATATTGATGTCCTCGCGCGGGCGCTGCCGAAATTGCTTGCCGAGGGCGGCGTGTAAGTGCCAGGCCGGAATACAAGCCGTATGTGAGTTACGTGTGAAAGCCGTGCTGAAAACCCCCGAATGACAGGTTCGTCGCGACGCTGCTGCACCCGCTTTTCTTCTCGCCCGGTGCGAGCCGGGTTGTCGACATACGCGACGATCCGGCCACGGGCGAGTACGTGGTCACCCGGGGCAAGCTGGTTTATGCGTATATGTCGGTGCCCCCGGCGTTCGACAGGGCAGTGCGGAACCCGAAGGAGAAGCAGGTAAGTCTGTGTGGCTGGAGTGGGCTGCTCTCTAGGTCGATATTGAACACCGCAGTACTACTTCCACCGCCCCATCCACGAACTGTTCTCAACGTTCTTCAAGACGGGCATGGTCATGGACGCGTGTGAGGAGCTTGCTTTCACTGAGGCGGACGCCGATCCTCGGATCGAATCGGCGGTGAACTTCACGCAGCTTCCGGCCATCCTGGCGTTCCGGATGCGGATTCTCTGACGCACAGGAGCTGAGTCACAGGTGGAAACAATACATATCTCAGGCAGGAGGCGGCTTGGGCCTTTTTCTTGAAGGCGGGAACACATATCACAGGCTGAGTCGACTGACTGGCTGGTCTGAATGCCCGGGAATCTGATATTGCCAAAAGATGCTTAGTTACGTGGTTTACAGCTCCAATTTCGTCAATACAAGTCACACCGAGGTTGTTGTGAGTTGCAGCTCCACCGTGACAGCCATGTGCCAGTGAAGGCCAGCAACGATGGTAGGAAGACTGCGGCCAAGTCAGGCCAACAGTTGTGCCTTGAGCGGGATGATAACATGTATAAGATAGGTATCGAGTAAGCTCGGCACAGATGCGGAGTAGTGAAGATAGAAACATGTTCGACTAGGCCAGTGAGATAGATAATCAGGTCAAACACAAAAAAAAAAACAGCCTCGCTCAATCCGGTCGTCCATAGAATTAGTCCAGTTGGAAATATCAAAGACCCAAGCAAGCGCATCGACGCGGAACAATAATAAGACAGGGGAAACAAGGAGATAGCCATTACCGCCGCCACCGTTCCATCATCTAGAGAGGACTGTAGGGCACGTATGCTCAGGGGCCGTTAAAATTAGAAAAATCAAGAGGTCCAGCCTGTTATCCAAGCACCGCCCACCATCGAATACAGCGCGCCCTTCAGATAGGCAGTGGCGTTGACCGCGCAGAAATTCATGAATCAATGTAGGAACGGCCGGCATGATGTCGAGCATGTCGTGGCGGGCCAGACCGCTGCCGACGTCTAGGTGAGGTTCACCAGTGCGGTTCTGTCCAGCAGAAACGCCCGGTTCACACCAGAAAGAGGGAATTGCCGGCATCAAGAGCCTACTCGTCGTCATCGTCGCCGCCAGCGCCGCTGCCCAACCCGATCCTTCCATTGCCGCCCCTGATGGGCCCTAGGCGCCCATTGACAAGCTGGTCATGGAAGCCGCGCTGCCGCAGAGGACGTCGCGTAGCGGGGAGTTGTCGAGAATGCCGTGGTCTTTGCACAGGAATTACTGAAAGGTGCCGCCGAGATCGAAGCCGTGGCGTTGGTCAAGGTCGCGCTGGTTGGTGGGGTTAGAGAGCGCCTTGCCGAGCTCCTCGAGGATCGTAAGAAAGTCCGGGCCGAGGCTGTTGAGCAGATCTTGGATTGGGCTGCCCGGGTCGCGTGTCTCGAGTTGCGGGTTGCTCTCTTCGTCGTCCCGGCTGAGGTGCGGCTCAGGGGTCAGCACGATGACGGGGCTGCTGATGATAGGGTCATCGTTGGCGTCCGGGTCCGGGATGCCGATGTGGGTGTTGGGAAACGAGATGATGCCGCGCTTCACGGCGGACTGAGAATCGCCCTCGTCGCCGGTATAATCCTCATCCTCGCCGCTGTCATTGTCATCGGCGTCGTCTCCGCCGTCGTCCTCCTGGTTGTCAGGCTTGGGCTTGTCGGCACCAGGGGGTGTCTTCCCCAGCAGGCCCAAAGCGCTACCAATGACCGGGCCCAGTTCGTCGCCCAACTCCTGGATTAAGCCGCCGAGGTCTCGTGCTTGGACCACGTTCTGGTCGCCGCGATCGGTGGTGGCCGTGCCCGAGCACTCGTCAACGCTCCCGGCGCAGGTGGGCACGAAGTGCTTGGGGCTGGACACGATGGGTATGGCGGCAGCGCTGGCGGCGTTGACAACAGCTGCCACGCGGAGGGCCGTGGTGTGCTTCATCTTGAAGTCCAAGAGTTGCTACGGTGCTGTGCATCAGAATCGCTATCTCGGCTGAAGAGAAGAGTGGTTGGTGAACGCTAGTGGTACATGTGTATTGGAATATGCCTGGCGAGTAGAAGATAGCGTACCTTATGTTGCCGTTGGCTAGCAAGGCGAAGATTGTGCTGGCAAAGCCGCGGAATGAATAAGCCACTTGAGTGGGGGCTGTCAATGAGTCGGATTGTTGTCCAGAAGCTGTGCTAACAAGGATGGATTGGGTGAAGTATGTGCTGTGTGATTGATGCTGGTGAGTGCTGAGTGCGGTGGTGTGAAGGCTCTCTGGTTTTCAGGTTGCTCACTGCCCTTTTGTCCTCAATTTGAAGATGCCCTGAGCAGTCACGCGCTCCAGGTCTTCAACTTGATCCCATTGCCACTTGATCCTGGCCCCTGACGGTGACCTACTGGTTTGCGTTTGCGTCGTGACTGTGCATGATCATCGACCGTAACACCACACAAATTACATGGTAGTCCTGCTGTATTAACGGTAGATGGCGAGATTCTCCGTAGTATCACGTGAGGTCTGCGATTGATATCTCCGTGTTGAGCTACATGTCCAACGAAGGAGTCTGTATTGCGGCCGGCAGTCGCGCAAACCTACCTATCAACCCAGGCCTGGCCGCTGGCCCAGAAGTTGTCTCACTGAAACTAGTGCGATATCTCACAACACCCTACAATTGTTGCAGCAGTGGCAAGTATTGGCGTATCTCTGAGGCTAGTTGAAGCAGACGCAGTGACAATGATCGCCGAGTGAAGGGGGAGAATGCTTTACTACTCAGCAGGTCGCCGCGCCCCTTCTTGACAATCAGACCAGCCGCATCAGGATCTTCTGCGGGAATCCCTCCAAGCGAAGCCTGCCCAGCAGACCAAACCCATCCAACAGCATAACGTACGGTATCTCAGGGCAGTTGGCCTGGGTGACGGTCATCCTGGCGCTAAGGGATGACAATACGACGCTGCGCCCAACCCCGGCTCCCGCGCGTTCGGCCGGCCTGAAATTTCAGCCCAGCAGCGCCAGGATGACCAGCAAATCGAGCAGCCGCAAGCGGTTTTCCTCAGGGCTAGCCGTACTAGCGCTGAGTCTCTCTCTCTCCCCCCCTGGCCACCCTGCCCCCGGCGCGCGGGCGCGCGCGCGTCGCGGGCCGGGCTGGTAACGGTAAGAAACACCAGAGCCAAGCCAACTGCGCTGGCCATCGCCTACGTCATTCTATCACTAACTACAATATTGTCAAGATATATTAGGATTAGGATAGACTAGCTTAATCCTAGCTTAGTTTAGTACGTTAGAAGAAAGGTCTTAGTTATCGTCGAGAGGTATCTACTTAACGACTAGAAGGTTACGCCTAAAAACACGCGTAAGGTATATAGACCGAAGTAGGCCGAGTGGATGGTTAGTCTATCTATCTATCTATCTATCTAGGCAGGCCGGGCTATTATAGAACCTTAATAGCTAATAGGGCATATAGGAATAGTATAAATCTTGCTTCTCTAAGATCCCCCCTAGTTGGCTAGTACAGTACTAGATAGATAGAGCCCTACCTAGTTACCTTATTAACGAGGGCAAGCTAGTGCTCTTTCTTAATAAAGAGATTGCCTCCTACACTTCTAAGCGCGGCAAGTAGTATAAGGCCAAGATATAGCGGTTCAAGGTAGAAGGGAAGCTTAAAAAGTAGAAGAGGGAGAGCCCATTACCACCGTCGTTAACTAGAGCAGCTATAGCCAACGTAATTATTGTTAGCGGAGGTCTAGCTATAGACTAGAAGTCGAACTTGGACTTGGATATTAGTAAACCTAGTTTAGACTTGGGCCCTGCCTACACCTCTATACTCAAGCTATAGTATAGTACTATATAGCTATACTCTAGTGCTATTATTAACCTCTATATATAGTAAAAGATAAGAGGTAAGAACCTAGCTCTATACCCCAATAGCCTAGTAAAGAAGGCGCTTATACGATATATCCTCTATAAGGCTGCTTGCTAGAGCTAAAAAGAGTAACGTACTTTATAAGCGAGCGACGCATATAAGCGAGCGACGCACTCTCCACTATACTCTAACAACTATCCTCCATTGCAAGACAATAACCCTATCAACCAACTACAATTACATCAGAAACAGCTGAATCAGACCCTTCTGCAACCTCCTGGCAAGTGCGGGCATTATGGCTAGGCTTGCCGCACACACCACAGCACCGAACCCTCGTACGAACCCCCCCTGTACCACCACTATCCGGCTGCATTTCCTGCACTGCCTCCCCACCCACGGCTCCTAGGCCTAGTAGATCCATTGCGGCTTGCAGAGTAAGTGATCCTCCAAGCTGCACACGTGTTCTTTTAGCTTTCTTGCGCTTGCTTAGTGCCTCGTTGGCCTTGCAGAGCGAAGACACCTCTACAGTAAGAAGAGCTATCTGGTACATCATAGCCGTTGTACTCTTAGCTAGTTGGTCTACAGCAGCTAACATCGGGGTTGGGGAGCTATTCTAATAGTTGGCGATACGAGTCTTGATAAGCATTGACTATGCGTTAGCTTCCTGGGGGTTGTGTAGCGTTTGGAATACCCAAGGTTGTAGTATGCCGGCCCGCGAGGCCAAGGGCGATAGTGTATGAAGCTTAATATCTAGCTTGGATATCACCCTCTCTAGATCGTATGGCACAAGGCTAGCCCTAGCAAAGCCACCCTAGATATTCTTCTCCGTCATCAAGGCGAAGAAGGCCTCGCGGAAGCCGCAGAGGAACTCAAGCTTGCTAATGTAGTTGATATGCATCTATATTAAGTCCTTAACCTAGCGGCTATATACCTTCTTTAACGGCCCAAAGTAGCTAACATCGAGAGGCTGGAGGAGGTAGGAAGAGTGTGGAGGTATATAGAGCGTAATAATGTTGTTTTTCTAGCAATAGAGCTCGAATTTGGTCGAGTGGTGGCTCTTATGGCTATCGAGGATTAATAGCTAGTATATGCCCTTTGCCTAGGGTGCTATATAGTAGTTAAAGTGCTTGATCTAATCTAGGCCTATGGCATCGGTAGTCTAGCCATTGTTGGTTGTTGCAATACGCTAGTTGGCTAGCAGGCTGCACTCGATATACTAGCAAGCGAGGTGGTACTATGCGGCTAAGATAATGAATGGAGGGATGGCCTAGCCAAGTGCGTTGACGCCCTAGATTACCGTTGCCCATTCGCGGTTGCCAGGCTGAGCTAGCTTTGCCTTGCCCCGGCTATCCAAGGTTGTAACCACTATACTCGCGAAGATAATACCCATTATAAACCCCGTCTTGTCGAAGTTATAGATATCGTTATCTATAATGCTGTACTTGGCCTTAACGTTCTATACGAGGGCAAACCACTCGCCAATGACCTTTGGATCCTTGCACTTAGCCCTCTAGTAATCGTATCGACGCGACTAACGTATATAGAGGGCTAGCTAGCGTTTAACGAAGTTGTAGGCCTAGAGCTTGCCAATAGGGGGCGCGTTGCGTACGCGTAGTAGTTGGTTGGCTATATCTTCTATACCACTAAGTCTAGGTGGAAATGCGCGTTTAAATAGCTTAATTATATACCGAACTATCGTCTCTTCTTCTAAATCTATAAGCTTATACGAGTTAGCTAGACAATCGCGTTGTGTAGTTCGGCTAGCGCGTTAATAGTAAAGGGTTGCCTCTAGGATGTTGTATAATCTAGCTGCCGCCTAGATACTGAGTTTCATATTGTTTTGAATGGCTTCAAGGGCTAAAAGAAGCCTAGCTTCTTTTAAAGGGCTGCCCATTGCTTATTGTAATAGGATTTGGTATAAAAGGTAGAGGAGACGCGTTAGGGTAGAGAGTGCGTCGCTCGCTTATATACGTTGCTCGCTTATAAAGTATGTTAGGCAGACTATATTCTAAATACTATTAAGGATAGCTATTTGCTAGCTAAAATCTCTAAGTATATAGCAATAGCCTAGTGATTTAATAATATAAATAGCGGCTTTTATATAAATATTAACTTCCTTCTTAGCAACTATATACTTCTATAATCGAGCAATAGGCTACTACTCGAGCTAGCTAACTATTTTTATCTAGATTTACTAAAGAAGGGTATTAAGATAGATACCTTAATAAAGGCCTTTATTGTTCTAATAAACTAAAGGAAGACGAACTAATATAGCTAAGTTAAATATAGCTCTTGTTTATAGTATTGTAATCTAGAGGCTTGCCTTGTTAGCTAGCTTGCCTTCTAGCTTTTCTTCTATTAGTAGGCTAAGACGACTGCCGCTAAGCTATTTCTAGATTTTAGCTAGCTAGAGCTATAGTACTAGACGAAGATCCTACGCTAGAGCAAGGCTAACTATATAAGGTAGCTATTCTATATAATAGCTTATAAGTTGTGACGAGCGAGCGAGGAATAGAGGTACGATAGCTTAAATGATCCTACTTAATTACGTGAATTTAAAGCTAAGGAAAAGGGAAGGAAAAGGATTAAGATATAGGATTCCTGCAATAGAGAGAAAACATAGGTGGGAGGCGTATAGTCCACTAGCCCAGGGCATAGCTAGGGTTAGGGTTAGACTATCCTACTATTATATTTCCTAGGTCTAAAAAAAGCTTGCTTCGAGCTTTCTCACTAGATATCTGCTTGATCTGCTGGATCCTAATTGTTCCCTCTAGTTAAGCCTTCTTTTATTGTAACTATTGCGCCGTTCGTGGCGCTACGAATCTAATAGCCGGCCGGTCATCGTCCGGGTGCTCTATATCGTCGAAATGGTCCTTAGCTATAGCCAATAACCATTTAGTTAGCTACATTAGGGGCCTAGCTTAGTTAGGGTTATCCTTATAGTAGCGTTGTAGGGATGCTAGTGCGTTCTTGAAGTCCAATGCCAAATACTATTTAGGATCCAGGTTCTATCCACGCTACTATACTTAGTATTGTAGCTTACTATACTACAAATAGCTAGCTATAACCTTCTCAACCTTCTATTCCTTAGCGCTAGTACTAGTTTTATCTTCGCTAGGCAGGTTCTCTATAGCCTAGCTAGATAGTAGGTTGTTTAAGTAACGCCTTAATTAATTGGCTATAAATACTATTAATCCCTTCTATATTTTAGGGACCTCTAGCTTATAGGCGCCCTTAGCCGTCCTTCTAATTACCTAGTAATGCTGCTATATAACTAGGTAAGATAGCTTGTCGCTTAGCTAGTTAGTAAGCTCTCTTTTCTTAATAATTATAATATAGTCGTTGATATTGAAGTCTAGCTCATGGTAGTAGCGATTTGCCTGTTCCGCTTATCTAGCTTGGGCTTTCTAGATTATTTTCTAGGTATAGCCAATGTAGTTCTAGATATAACGCGCTATATCTTAGGCCTGTTTGTAGGTTAGTTGGTTAGCGCTTATATAGTCGGCGAAGCTCTAAGTCCAAGCCTCCTAGTCGAATAGCATTGGTATTGAAAAGCTAAATAGTGCCTTGTGCAGCTATATTCTAGTACTGTTGTATAGTAGGCCTATCTAGGCTATATCGAGGGTAGGTATAGCTCGCGACTAGTTGTCCTAGTAATAGCTTATAAATGGTTATAGCCGCTAGTCAATATACTAGTTTAGGTTCTCGACCTGACTAGTAGTCTAGGAGTGGCCTACTATAGCCAATTTCTAGTCAATTCTAAGGATATAAGAGAGCTTATCTATAAAAGCAGCTCTAAACTAGGGGCTGCAATCGCTAATAACTTCCTATAGCAAACTAAAGATCTAGTATAGTCCTTTATAGTATATCTAGGCTGCGTTATATATAGTAGCATCCTTTCTATAAGGGATAGTCTATAGCACCTTCATTAAATGGTTAATTATAATTAATACATTGTTATATCTATACTTATTAAAGGGCATCGACTTAAAGTCTATAACTAGGTATTGCTAGCTATATTGTAGGGGTAGGATTGGCTTTAGCAGGCCTAGGATCTTGTTATAGAGATACTTTAAAGACCTATAGGGCATATAGTTATTAATAAAGGTCTTAATGTTACCCGTTATCTAGGGCTACTAGTATCTTGCTTTAACTAGTTGTTTAGTCTTGTTCTAGCTTAGATAGGTAGTTGTTAGGCGGTAGTAAGTTTTCTAGATTATCTAGGTTTGAAGGCTAGTTAGTATAACTAGTTTCTTTATATAGAGCAATAAGTAGTTGCTAAGCAGGCTAAAATTACTCTCCTTAGCTTAAGCCTATTAGCGATATTCCTCGAGCTTAGGTATAGTGCGGTTGGCGTTTAGAAGGTTATTTACTATCTAGATCCTAGAACCTTATAGGGGTAAGACACCTTTATTAAGTGCTAGAACTATAGCTATAGCTATAGTACTCTAGTTAGCTATACAACTAGGGCGAGTAGTTGTAAAGATCTATATTGTATAGTACGCTTCGCGCTTTGCCTTCTACATTGTAGCGTCCTTAGCCTTTCTAGATAACGAATTAGCTACTACGTTTTTGCTACTAGGGTAGTATATAATCTAGAAGTAGTATTAGGCTAATAGCTCTATCTAACCTACCTACTAGATATTAAGCAGCTACTTAGTATTAAAGTATTTTAATATCTTATAGTTAGAGATAATTAGAAAGGGCTCTTTGGTCTATAGACTAATTAGCTTAGCTTACTAGTACTATAGTACTTGGATAATCGCTAGTAGCTCTTTATTGTAGATATAGTAGTTATATTTAGCTTTATATAGAGCTTTAGAAAAGTAAGTAACTAGGTATTACTATCTATCCTCCTATAGCTAGGATATTATGCTAGCAATTATGCTCTATAAGGCATTGGTCTTAACCTAGATTGGCTTTCTATAATAGAAATAGCTTAAAATAGGAGTAGTTAGAAGTCGCTACTTTAGTTTTTTAAATATACGTTGGCAATCGGCTATCTAGGCAAATAGAACCTCTTTCTTTATTAGGTTGATTAGTAGGCGGGCAACCCGTCTATACTTGTAGATAAACTAGCGATAGAAGTTGTAGAAGCTAAAGAAGGATTAAATATCTTTAATGGTTGTTGATATCTCCTAGCGTTCTATAGCATTAAGCTTCTTTAGATTAGGGGCAATGCTATTAGTCCTAACGATAAAGCCTAGGAACTTTGTTTTAATAATATTAAACTTATACTTCTTGAGGTTAGCCTATAAGCTAGCTTTATATAATTGTTGTAGGACCCTCTATATATAGTCTTTATAATCTTTCTAGTTTTTAGAGAAGATTAAAATGTTATTAATATACGCGCTATAGAAGTCGTCTAGATAGCCTATTAGTATATTATTAATAAATTACTAGAAAGTAGTTAGGCTATTGGTTAATCTGAATAGCAATACCTTAAATTAGTAAGTGCTATATCTTATTTAAAAGGTAGTTAGATCTATACTATCTAGGCTTATTTAGATTCAATAGAATGCTTAGTGGATATCGATCTTTATAAATACCTTTGCTTTAGCAATTCAAGTAAGGGTTTTGTTAATTAGGGATAGTAGGTACTAGTCTTTCTTAGTTATTATATTAAGCTTGCGATAGTCGATGTAGAAGCGAAGTAACCTATTACCCTTTAGGGCAAATAGGATTAGTATAGCCTAGGGGGTATTGCTAGGCTTGATAAATCCTTTTTAAAGGTTCTTAGCAATGTACTTGCAAGCTATTTTAAGTTCCTCGATAGATAGCCTATATAGAGAGCTATATTTAAGGTCTTTAGGCTGCCTACTAGGTAGTAGTTCAATATATTATTATTATTATTATTTCCTACACCGATATGCCCGTAGGCGCGCCGGTCCTTCCACTGCTATATACAAAGG
>JAMAKO010000153.1:0-26823 GCA_023628555.1 Chaetomiaceae sp. R4402
TGGTATGTGTAGTTGGGCAGTTTGAGTATCAGTCTCGGGTGTCAGGCAGGACTGAGTGTCTACCCATCGCTGGGTCCGTTGCAGGAGCACATGGTCTGTCACTCCGAATGGCACGACTTGCGCCAAGTCGACTAACCTCTCCGTATAGGGAGCGATCTCATGCTTATTGACCTCGCGAGAAAGGCGCTTCAGAGCGCGGGGCTTTCGACCGAAGTCAAGGCTGGGAGATATACGTTTCCGCCGGAGGAGAATCTCATCGACAAGGTCGGCTAGGCCCACCGGTTTGCAGCACTGTGAGCTAGGACTCGGCATAGACTAACTCTCCCTAGTTGTTATAGCAAAACTCAATTTCATAACTAGCGTATCCACATAGACGATAGTATTCCCCAAGCTGTCTATTTTCCCTTTAGCGGTGTATGCTATCCGACGTTGAACACAGCTCTTCTCCATCTGCTGTAGACGTAATATCCAGCCAGACGCCACCAATTATCCAGCTGCACAAACAAGGAAAGGTAGCTATATCTAGAACTCGGGCAGTGTGAAGGACAGAGCAAGCAAGTTTTGCAGCAATAGCTCCCAGGTTAGCAGGCCGAATAACTCGACGAGCAAAATGGCGCTATAGGCGGGTACGCACCGCGGGCTCGAACACGGCGTCATCAGCGACAGCAGTGTAGACCTTACCCCAAAACCGCACGCGTAGAACGCGAGGGCTTGATAGAGTAAGGTTAGCGCAACCACGTCCTCAGCCTCAAGATATGTTTCGTATGGGATCATAACTACAGAGTAGAAGCTGGGCGGTGGTAGAGACGGCGAGGAGATACACCCCACCACCAAAACTGCGAAGCTGCCGCGGATGATTGAAAGTGCAGTTGCAGAAGATGACGACGGTGGGGAGGACGAGGAAGAAGAGCAGCAAGTTGACGAGCGCCACCTCGGTGATGAGGAAGTTTGCCTGACCCAGTCAGTCACCAGAAAATGGCTTGGGGAGAAAAAAGTGGGCACTTATTCACCTCGGGTAGGTCCCAGCCTAGTCTTGCGTGTACGTACTGCAGGAGCGTGCGAGCGGATACTTCTCCCTTTCTCTGCTCTGTTCTCTCGTTTCTTTGCGATTTAGTGGCCGTTCGATCTACCTTTCGGTGGTAAATTTAGCATACCACCTCAACGCACCCCTCGCAGCAGCACTGGGCATTCTGCGCGCGGGAGTCCGTCCGTCACCCAGCTGGAAGAAAATAGATATCAACGGGAGGCATGTGCGAACATTGCTCTTTTTTGTTTTTTTCTTCTTGTTTTTTTCTCTCCTCTCTTCTCTCTAGTCTGGAAGCCACTTACTCACACTTCCCAGGAATGGGGCCAACAAGCCTAGCATGTCCAGTCCACAGGCCAGTCCTGGCCTCCCCAAAACGGCTGCCCGCTGGTGAGAGCTTTCAGCTACAGCACCCTCCCCGTCCCTCCAACCGGAGGAAGCCCGGCCAGCCGTCAACCATCCCCGAGGACTACGTGGCTGCTCTAGAAACCTTTGCCACTGAGACGCATTACTACGTTGTACTTGAGGAGATGAATTTGACTTTGACACAGGTGATAACGTGCTCGCGGTATCCTGACAAACAGGAGCTCGGTGCCATTCTAGGCCAAGTACGCCGTGTATGTTGGATGCTTCTTTAGCAACGGTAATCATCCGCAGATTTTGGATGGCTTGGTATATCTAGAACCGCAAGGTGTTGAGCACGTAACGCTTGGTTGGATACCATTCTCGGTAACCTATCGGACGAGGTCAAGATTAGTAAGGCTGTGAAGTACTTGTCCAGGGCCTTGATTGGGAAGTAACCAACTAACGTTAACGTTAATCAATGTCCGTTGTTAGGGAACCAAGAATGCTGCCAACCGGCCACGGCTGAGAGCAAAGCGCGGGTCGTAAGCAAGGTCGGACGTGTTACTAGGGGGTTGGTGAACGCTGGTGCATCTGCTGCATTAGGCCCATGCATGTGGTGCAACGTGCTCGTGCTGCAGTTCCAACCAGCCAGTTGGCCCATGACACGCGACATGTGGTTCAAACGCTGAAAAGAAATGTGATCTACCCCGAGAAACGGCACCGAGAGGGTTGGCTGCCCCATGGGCCAAGCATGGGCCTTCGGCTAACAAGCGAGGCGCGTCGCTGACCTTGATAGTTCGGTGACTGAATCTGAAAACTTCCAGGTTACCACCTCCCGGCGGTCAGGGCTGCTCTTGACACGAGCTGCACAGACCTTTGGCTCGCCTCTGAAACTGGCCGCAGAGCTTGCCCTTTAGAACGGGAAAGGCGGGAGCCGAATACGGCGATGGCATGGAATGCACGTCCTCTGCATCCTCGCTTCGCGCCATTTACCCAAAGCAATGGGTGGCCGGTATGGTTTCACGCAGCGGTTACAAGGCAAACAGCGAGCGGATGCCGCTGTGCTTCGCCACAGCGTGCCCAGGGTCTAGTGGACAAGGCAGACACCACCACTCGCTGAGCATTTCCGCAATAGCCGGTTGGCCGGTCAGATGATGGCGGCACCGGAGCTTCCAGTTCATGTAATGTATCATGGCGACCGCGACGGCGCGCGCATATACAAATACAGGTGATCTTGCATCGATGCAGCCCATCTTCTCTCTCTTCGCACAATAGATCCTCGCGTCTCGTCACAGAGCTCTTGCGTCTCGGGTTCACTTCAGGCCCGTCACTAATACGTCGACACTTTCCCAAAGCGGAAATATCTCAGGGCTGCTCCATCTCTCCGCTTAACTTTAACTCCGACGACCTCTATTGCCAACGTCCTTTCGATCATCACTCAAAATGGCCTCGTACAAGGTTGCGGTTCCCGATGAGTATCTTGCCTCACTGGCATGGGAGTCAAGAATGGTAAGTTGCCGGTGTGCTCAAGACTCCCATCTGCCCCTACTGACCAGTCCCGCAGTCAAGAATTGCAAAGCAGCATGGGTGTGGCCCTTCCAGCGGGTCATGCGCTTCAGCGTGCAGCCGCACGACTATGCCATGAACTTGCAGGCGATGACCAAGGAGAAGCTGCAGTTCTTGCTGCCCGTCGTCTTCACCGTCGGCCCGGACGTCAACCAGCGCGGCGCCAACACCAGGCTCGGCGCGCACGATCCTGAGCCGCACTACGCCGGCGCGGGCAGCGACGGCGCCCCCGCGGGCGACGATCATGTTCACGACCACCGGCGCGAGGACCAGGGCGACTCGCTGATGAAGTACGCGATGCTCCTGGCCGATTCGACTGGGAACAAGGGCGCCAACAACCACCAGTTTCTCGAGAACATTGTCAAGGGCATCATCGAGGGTGAGACGCGCGTGCTGGTGTCCAGCATGACCATGGAGGAGATCTTCACCGAGCGCGAGGTCTTCAAGCGCCGCATATTCCGCAACATCCAGAACGAGCTGGACCAGTTCGGTCTCAAGATCTACAATGCCAACGTGAGTGCAAGACAACTAGCTCTCTACCCCCGAATCAGTCACTAATCCCCAACAGGTCAAAGAACTCAAGGACGCCCCGAACTCAATCTACTTCGAATCCCTCAGCCGCAAGGCACACGAGGGTGCAACGAACCAAGCTAAAATCGACGTCTGGCCGAGGCTCAGATGCGCGGTAATGTCGGCGAGGCCAAGCGCAAGGGCGAGCAGGAGCGTGAGATCGCCAAGATCCACGCCGAGACCGCAGTCCAAAAAACCGAGCGTGACATCGAGCGCGTCTCCGCCGAAGCCGTCCTCGCAACGCGCAAGGCGGAGCTCAACCTGGACGTCGAGACGGCGCGCATCACGGCGACGCGCAAGACCGAGGCGCAGGACGAAGAGCTCAAGAAGGAGGTGCAGATCAAACGCGCGACGGCCGAGATGGAGCGGCTGCGCGCGCTCGACGTGGTCAAGGCCACCATCGCGCGCGAGTCGAAGCAGGAAGCGGCCAACGCCAAGGCGTATGAGATCGAGATCGAGGCCAAGGCCAACTTCGAGAAACAAAAGCAGGCCATCGAGGCGGGTGTGTACAAGACCAAGATCGACACGGAAGCAGCCGCGTACAAGACCCGGCAGGACGCCGAGGCGAGGAGCTGCGCGACCGTCCAGAACGCCGACGCCAAGCTGCAGAGCAAGCTCACGGAGGCCCAGGGGCTCGCCGCCATGGCCGACGCCTACGGCAAACTCAGCCACGCGCTGGGCGGCCCCGCCGGCCTGCTGCAGTGCATGATGATCGAGAAGGGCACGTACGTGCAGCTGGCGCAGGCCAACGCCGACGCCATCCGCGGCCTGCAGCCCAAGATCAGCGTGTGGAACACGGGCGCCGAGGCCGGTGTCGGTGGTGGTGCGGAGGGCGGCGCGGGCAACCAGAGCAGCGTCGCCACCATGCGCAACATCTACCAGATGCTGCCGCCGCTTATGACTACCATAAACGACCAGACCGGTATTACCCTGCCGGAGTGGCAGTTTGGCCGCCTGGCTGATCAGATGTCCCAGCTAGAGCAGGGCAAGAGCCAGCCGAATGAAAAACCTGGGAAACAGTGAGGGGGCTAGGGTGACGCGCGGCCCCTGGGATACAGGGGTATTCTCTCGTTTGTTTTCTAACGTGTGGTGACACAGCTTGAAGAGTGTTTGATGTTGTTCAGTTTGATACGCAACGGTGGGGACGGGTTTACAGATCGTTTTAGTTGAGGCCAGCCGCCGGTTTCCTTTGTATCTGACGGACTTAAAGCGGAGGCTGGATAGACGGCGTTTCGGAGGGGTAATCGTCGGCGAGCGCTGCTGTCAGGAGAGGCTTGATGCGGTCGAGGTCGAAGTCGTCGGAGTTAACGACGGAGTTGAGTCTTGACCATCAGGACTTCAGGAGGACTTCAAGAGGTATATGGTGAGTTAGAGGATCGAAGCTGCTTGATTGTGTTGTGAAAGTATAGAGGCCAGTGAACTCCAACACTTGGAAAGAATGGAAGCATTTGTCTCAGAAAGAGAAAATTGTATAACTACCGAGTAGTTACTGTACTTCGACAGCTCAGAGCTGGTTGTCAATCGAGCTCGAACTGAACGTCGATGAAACTTATGTACATCCAACAGCACAGGCAACAGCATAAGACGTCGGAGCGATCCCGTCTAAGCTTTTCCCATAGGCGTTTAGTCCTCGACTCTCTTCCTTTGCTTGTAGGAGCTGTATGAAGAGTGGAATCATATCGGGCCGGCGTTCCAAAGGCTCTGTCCGCCATTGTAGATGGGTAGAAAGGTGGATCATTTTTAGACAGCATCTTAGGTACAGAGAGTGGCAAGAGAATTTTTGTAGGAGGCGGAAAATACTGGCTTGCTGACAGTGCATGTAGATGGGTTCGAATAGAACAGATATCATTGCTGCCGCGTTAGCTGTGGGACAGCGGTCTTTATGAACAAAACCACATGCTACTGTACATGCTGCCGAGCTGCACTCCAACATGGTGGGCCCTTTGAGGAGACGAGGAATAGGTGACGCGGGCCAGGTCCGCCGGGGGGAATAACTGTGTGTGTGCGCTAGAGATGAAGGGAGAGAAGCTGGGAAGCGGGGGAGCCGTTTCTGGCTTTAGCCAAGACAGCAGTACAAACCATTTAGCCAAACCGAGCAAGGGAACTGCTGCCTTAGCTAGAGCCCCAGAACTGGCTCTTAAAGCACAGTAGAACAGAGTAAAAGTCTCTTCGTATCCGAACCTTGGCTCTCTCCCATCTTCGAGCCAACGGTGGCGCCAAACACCACATCACCAGGTGTTTTGGCTGTCTCTCGCCCTTCTCACACGCGCAGCTGGGCGTCATGACCAATCCCCTGGATAATACGCGCCCCCGAGATTGTTGCTGAGCATTCTCGACAATGATCCCTTTCTCTTGTAGCGGTATTCCAGATACACTCGTCGTCCACCTCCCCCTCCGCATCCTCCTCGCCGAGGTCACCGTAATCCTCACCTAGCTCCGCATCGTCATAGTCCACCTTCCCCTCCGCGTCCTTCTCTTCCCCCTCGTCCTCCTCCTCCTCATCGTCATCGTCATCATCATCGTCATCGTCATCATCATCCTCGCTGCCGCACTCGCTCCCTTCGCAACTAGCGAGAGCCCGTAAGAACACCTAGTTCACCTGGTTCCCACAGAGCAGACACTTGACCGTCTCGGTCCAAGGCGTTTTGCCGCCGGCAGCGACGACGCCCTCGCGCACGTCGCGGATCTCGATCAGCGGCGGGCCCATGTCGGCCGTCTTGAGCGTCGCCTCGAACAGGCCCTCCCACGGCCGCGCGCTGGCCTCGCCGTTGGCCTCCGCGCCCTTCTTGCGCGGCCGCCCGGGCTTGCGGCCCGTCCCCGGCGTGCCCTTGCCTGCCGCCGCCGCTGCCGTTGTTGTCGCGGGGGCCTTGCTCGGTCTCTCGGTGGCCGGGGTGGTAATCTCGCTCGTCGCCCGCGCTTGGTTGTCGTTCGGCCGCAGGAGCAGCGAGTCTTCGGGCGCGGCGGGCACGTCTTCGTCGTCGGCGGAGGCGCGGACGTCGACGTTGTCCTTTGTGCTGACGTGCACGGCGTCTGAGGGCCCGGCCTCGGCCTTGACGTCGATGGAATGCTCCGTAGACCCCTCGGCGCTGGTCTCGGTGGGGCTCAGCGGGCGCTTGCCCTCGTCGCCGCTCTCCTCCTTCTTCGTCGTCACCGGGGGCAGGTGCGGCTTGTCGGTACCGAGTCGTTTGTATATCGCTCTGAGCGCCTCGTCTACAATGCATTGCTCGTGCATCCACTTCTTGCATGATTCCGTCGTGCACTCGATCAGCATCTTGTCGGGATTGCCCGGCGTATTGCAGCTGCAAACCATCTCGACGGTCTGCGGGATCCAGTTGGTCAGCACGACGACGATTTCAAACCGACGGGGGCGTCCGAGGTGGCGTGCATACTGAGAGCTCGCATGTCCTGACATCAAACGCCTGCCGCCAGTACAGCGCGTTTTGTATCTCTTCGTCGTTCTCCTCAAACCATTGCTTGACGTTCGCTTGCGACGTGACGCTCACCACGTTGATGATATCCACTGCCGCCCCGGTCAGTCACTGATGATGCAGGCGCCATGCCGCACGCCGGGCCTGCTTACTGTGATTTGAGGCAACCAGCTCATTCACGCCGTGATATGGTTGGCGGCCCTGTACCGTCTTCTTGCCGTCATGTGTCCCCTGCGGCAGCTCGTCGGGCCAGTACATCCAGTAAACTCGGGCGTAGACGTGATGCTCGTCGCTCGCGCGAATTTCAAGAGTGCGGGCGACCCAGTCGTCGTCCGACTTCTTCCTCGGCTGCATCGGCTCGTTAACAGCTTTCTGCCTCTCGATACTCGAGTCGTGCGCCACGTAGATGAAGCCTTCGCTGATGTACTTAGTCCCATTGACTGCGCGACGGGCGGCCGGCCGACGTTAGTCCAACGTGTTCAGAGCGGCGGGCGCAAGACGGGGATGGCGCAACCAGACTTACGAACGAAGCTGTTGTATCGCGTCATATCGGTCCATCTCTTGCCCAGATCAACCTGGTACTGGAGATCCAAGGTCTCGTGTGTCTTGAACTTGCCGCACGGCGCGAAGGGCGACTGTTGCACGTTGACTCTCTGGGCCGTGTCGTCTTCCTCGCCCGCATCGGTGCGCTGGCGCTTCTTCATCTTCTGGACCTTGGGATCGACAATCCTGATGGTGAAGGGGCACTCGGCTCGGTCGTCCTCGGGCTCGGCCCCGGATCTCTTGCATGCGGACGCCATGGCCGCTGCGGAGTGTTGCGGAGTTGCGCCTCGAAAGGTTGGCGGCCGGGACGACTGGGACGCGACAACGGCTCCCCGCGGGCTGCAGGCGCCGGTCGAATACAGTATAAGAGTGGGCGACGGGGTGCGGGCGCGGGTGCAGAAACCCAGGCGCGTGGTATGCGACGGCGGGGGTAGGGAGACGCGTCTGGACTCGGCAGGAGGGACCTCCCAACAACGGCGCACTAGCCGAGCGAGGAGACAGAGAATCGGTGGGGCCGCCGGGGCGACTGTGCTTGACCTAAAACTCGGACTTCGCCTGCATGGCATTGATGATTGCACCTTCTACGCAGCGCTTCCATGTAAGGACATTTCTAGCTTGGCAGGCATCCCCAACCAAGAGTTAAAAGCCGTTTGTGGTTGGACCAAGAGCAAAGCTAGCGTCTTTTGGGAGGCCAACAGACCGAACAGTCCGGCCCACAGCAAGCCACTTCACGCCGAAACAGGCGATCTGCAACCCCCTCGTGTATTTTCCTCGCGTCTTCACGCGCTTAATGTAGACGCGTCGCGTCAACACGGGCTCCTCTATTTTGCATTATGCTCTAGAGCAAGTTACACAATCCTGCTAAAGCCTGACCAGGCAGAGCCTACAACCATTTCGGCGTCGCTACACAAGGAAGATCCATAACTCTCTCCCATCCTCTCTCTGGTTCCCAGATATTCACGATGTCTCCAGTGGCAGCTGGCAGAGAAACGCAATTCTCATT
Source organism: Chaetomiaceae sp. R4402 (assembly GCA_023628555.1). Taxonomy (NCBI): domain Eukaryota; kingdom Fungi; phylum Ascomycota; class Sordariomycetes; order Sordariales; family Chaetomiaceae; species Chaetomiaceae sp. R4402. Next base: position 8,480 of record JAMAKO010000153.1, read on the forward strand.
GGAAGCAAGGGAATCCGATGCACGGCTTGAGCTGCAAGCCAGCGTCCTCCCTCTAGCTAGCCTTCTCCAACCACAGACCAGGCCTTCGTGACCCGAAGCTCCCGAGTTCCACCATGCTGTGCCGCGTCGGAGTGCGCGCATCCACACAGCTTGGGCAACGCTGTGCTCAAACCTGGCGTGTGAGGGCTCTCTGCGGCGGGTGAACCGTACCAGGGCGAGCGAGCCACTTTTCCCGTCCCCCCGTTCAATCGACTGGACAAGCAGCATCGAGGCACTTCCGCAAGGCATCGCCGGAGATTCGACCGTGCAGCAACACCAGCGTTTCCTCATCAGCTTCAATGCCTTGAGGTTGCGGCCAACGATGGTATGCTATTGCAGGACAGCCGAGCACGTGCAATCTAATCGGCCCCAAAAGGCTAGATATTCAAAATTGAAAGCCAGCAACTGGATAACGCTACCCAAGGTGAAACATGTCAAAGAGAAATAGTCCAGACAGCCAGCGCAGGTAGATACAGTATCATGGCCCACTGCAACAAAACAGCCTAGAGAGTGTTCATTAGGCTGGGTAAGAACTAAGTCCCAACAGGGGCTACCGCAGGTAGCAATTTAGCAGTACGCACGAAACAGAGCTCTTGCACAATGTCAATACCTCACAATGCTTCAATACCTCCAGGTGACTCAGACAAGGCAATCCACACAATCACAGGTGACCTGTCGGTAGCTAGAGCAGTCTCGGTGTACGTTAAGACAATGAAAGTTGCGGGAAAGGGAGATCTGAGGTGACTCGATGCACACGAACTGTCTCTCGCTGGTGTCGTTTGCTTACGATGCTTCAATGCCTCTAGGTGGCCCAAACGAGGTAATCAACACGATCACAGGTAACTCACTCAGCAACTAGAGTCGTCTTGGTATAAGTTGACGATAAACGAGGAGAGAAGAATCTAAGAGGAACTAGAGATGGTACGAGCTATATTAATACACCTCGGCTCGAAGGAAACTACAGTAAACAAGCTGTTTGCATACACCCGACTATACGAGAACGAGGTAGTTCGGCTAATAACACAGGGATATTCTGGTGTGAGTAGGACAGGAGTGATTATATGCTATATACGCCGGTGGCCATTCGCACAGTGCGATTGTGGCCAAGAGCGGGTGCTCAGTCGCAAGCGTCCATAGTTAGCGATGGTTAGCAGTGCTGGAAAGCACTGCACCAATGGCCTACCATGTGCTAGCTCCAGGAGTTACCTTGACGCGGTCCGCAATGTTGGAGAAGCGGTGCGCCCGCGGGGGAACGAAGGAACTAGCGCCACTTCAACGTTCAACGTGTGAAAAAGGTAAGGCGAGGCGTCTGCCGGGATGCTCGCGGCGAGACAATGCCATGCCTGCCAATCAGTGTAGCCTCTCCGCCCATCAGTTCGCTGACGCCCACATCCCATCAAACGGTGTCTGCAGAAAACCGGCAGAGGTCCTGGGACAATGGCGTCAAAAGCGACTCATGGGCCGTTCGCTGTGGAAAGGCCATTTCGCTAGTTACCGTATGCACTCTGCGACACTGTGCGTTGTACCTGGGACGTTCGAGGCCGTCTCCATCTGATCAGAAAAACAGGTGCGCGGGGTATATCAGTACAAAAGACAAGGCTAACACAAGGGGCATAATTAGCGCAAATAGTGATACATATGACGAGTGCGACGATCCAAAGTTTTGCACAAGCACGGGTGTACACACGCTCAAGTCGCAACTCTTGCTATGTGGCTGGAGGTGCTGTTCCAATGGTTGACAATGTCCTGGATTGCTGGCGGTCGATGAACACGGGCACCTACATGTACACAACCACTCTGAGGTCAGATTAATCAAGACAGACAACCCGGTTGGGGTCTGGATGCACAGTACAGAAATGCATCTATCAGAACATACTAATAGAGCGGCCTTTTTAGCTTCCCACGCCTCCTTCATCTTCCGACCTACGTTTTGCTCAGGTTCAAGAGCAGGCACCTAGACGATCTTGTACTGTACTTTACAAGCAGCACGAGCAAACTATCGCCTCGTAACAGAACGAGCAGTACGTAGACCAAGGCCCGGAAAAGGACTATTTGTTGACCGATCCAGCGAGAAGTCTAGCATGGCCACTGCGGCTCTCGTCCTGCGGCTGACTAGCTATCCGCTCCTACCCTGCAAGACCTCCTAGCATCTTCAGATTCTCACCATGTCTCTCTCCCATATCTCGTCTCTACCATATTCTTCATGCGTGCCAAGATCCTCGAGCCGGGCTTTGTCAGCGCGCAGCCAGAGGACATGCTTCCAGTGGAAAACGCCCTCGCCGTCCTCGCTCATCTTCGCCACCTCGTTGCGGTCGTCCGTAGTGGGAAACCAAGCCGCCTCCACTCTGTCCCCCCGCCACTTCTGGTACGTAGGCCAATTGTTATGCCTCGCCTCCGCCCATGCGAGGCACAGCGGGCCCGAGAGCGTGCCATCCCTATCGCTGAACTTGACGCTGTCCCCAAAGGGAATGTTGATGCACCTGCCCATGCCCTTCAGCCATGCCTCGACTGCGTCAGCCAGACGCTCGATTCGCTCGTTCCTCTCCTGGTCGTCTCGGATGCACTACTCCTCGCCGTGGCCAGGAGGGGCCAGACTGCTGATCCCGTCGAACATGAGGACCTCATCTTGAGCCTCCCGGCGAGTGATATGGGCAACCGACCACATGCCGTTCTGGTGCCAGTAGAAGAGGTAACCCTCTCCGACGTTGGGGGGTGGAAAAGTCGCAATGTCCATGCCTGGCGCGTCGAGGAGTGCAAAATACACGCTCTTTTCGCGATATCGCCGGTTTAGCCATGCGATCTGGAGCACCATAGTCTCAATGTCGCACGCTGTAGGCTCCTTTTGGTCGTCAAGCTGCTGCTTCGCCTTGTTCTGGATGCGCTCGAACTCGCTGCGATCCATCTGGCGTACAGTGTTAGTGCTGAAGGACAGAGGGGCGGGTTTACGTACGCCGATGAGCGGTGCAGCCATCGCGACTGTACAAATCGCAGCACGGCAATGATGCGAGCCTGACCGGTACGACGGGTGTGGATTGTGCGCGGAATCTTTGACAGGATGGAAATGGGCCTAATCGGTAGAATGTGCGATAGTGACCGAGGCGATTGCCAGGAAAAGTTGTGACGCTCGAGCGCTTGCGAACGCTATGTTGCGATGGAGAGGAAGAAATATCGTGAGAGGAAAGAGAGTGGGCGAGAGAAAATCGGTTTTGCAGGGGAAGCCACGCGCCTGCCACTGCCTGGCGCAGAGTACCGCATTGACCCCAGAGCAAACCGGCCAAACTCGGGAAGATGCCTGGTTTAGAATGGAAGCTGCACAACTAAGGATGAAAGCTTCAGTGGCAGCAGGACCTGGGCGGGTTGATAAAAAGCTCGTGAGGGAATTCCTCTTTAAGTTGGCGTTAAGAGACCAAATGACCTAGTCGCTGCTTTGCGCATTGATATCCATTCCCTTGTCTAAGAGCAGTTTGACAACCTCTTGATGGCCTCCCGACGAGGCTACTAGCGGAGCGTTGACGTATTCACCGCCCTGTACGTTGACGTCCGCTCTTTCTTCGATGTCCATGGTTACCCAACCCACGAATTCGACCACTCGGCGGGCGAAGCGGGTGGCGTACATCCGTTGACAAGCGGCAACGGATGGTTTCGAGAGAGGCTGTAGATACAGCTTCCGCGAATTGTGAAGAGCGCGCTGTCTCGACTCTGGAGTGGATCGCTCCGGAGGACACTGGGGTTGCGCCCACCATCGCGACGGACGCGATGGACCCGAGACCATTCAAAAGAGCGAGAACACATATCAGTGGTCAGAGAAGTGGATCAGTGAATTCCTACGGTTTAGAGAATACCGCAAAATCGGCGATCGACCAAGAACTTGACGCACCTGTGACATCTGTGGTACACAAATTCGTGAAATGGCTGAGCAAGCGCGGCGGCAACGAGAAAGGCAATGATAGCAGAGCGGAGGGCAGCGACGGCCATAAAGGAGAGGATTTGAATAATGAAGAGGATGGTAGCGAAGGCGATGAAGAGAATGACAGCGACGATAGAGGACGAGCGACGCGGAGTAGGGATTTTGTTGGCGACCTCATCGACTACCAACGGGCAAAAAGGCACGGCAACACCGGCTGGCGGCTGGAGAAGATGATGCGAGCTGAGATGAACCGAGTTGCCAAGGACCGTCTGCAGGTCGTCTGGAGACTCTGGTACTGCAGCATGTGCATTTAAATTCTCCGGGTGTCTGAACATCGGCATTACACAGAAACGGGCAGTTCGAAAGAGAAGACCGAGCGGCATAAGAAGCATGCGTGCCTCATTCTCAGTGGAGTTGTGAACGGCCTATAGACTACCTTACGGCAACGCGCTCTGCTCTTCTATCAGTTTTTGGCAGGTAAGATTGCCGCTCCCTGGCTCCGCATGGATAGATGCTGACATATGTCAGAGGCAGACATCCGCTTGACTCAGATCTCACGACTCGAATCGTCACGGCGGTCACGGTTCACCGAACTGATTCTCGAACAACTGTCGAGCATCGAATTCCCGTAGAGTGCCCGCGTTCTTCCCAACCCTGCCGTGTTTATAGCTTGGCTTAGAGCTTGCGAGTGAGTCGCCCGAGTTGTGAACGAGCGGTTGTGCCTTGGCAAAGTCCTTTGCCTAGCTACAAGAGAGTGTACAATGCGATTGGCCTCGAGAACCGCTCCCAGACTGGCCGCATATGTAAGCTCATGCATGAGGTCTCAGGAATTCCACTTCTCCCAGCTGCCCCCGCCCCTAAGCACCAAGTAAATCTTAGACGCCTCTCGTATCAATATGCTCCCCGCGCTCCTCACCCGGCTGGGCGAGGCTGAAGGGGGTTGCACCCTCCATGCCTAGCATTGTGTGCAGTTTAGACAAATGACGATGGCCCTGGTCGAGCCACTCCTTGTCGGAGCGATTCTGTTTTTCGCGCTCAGCGTCGCGCTCAGCGTCGAGGTCAGCGTCGAGGTCAGCGCCGTGGTCAGCGTCGAGGTCAGCCTCGAGGTCGGCGTCGAGGTCAGCGCCGTCGAGGCACTCAGATTCGTCGTCAGACTCCTCGATAGATTGATCCCAACGCTTGTTGAAGGCCTCTACAGGCTCCGGACCCACATTAGGGTCGGCCACGTCGAAACCCGCAATCGGGAAAAGACGGGGGTCGCTGCACTGAGGTCCACCCTCGAGATAGTCGAAAGGCTCCTGAACTGGATTAAAATATCGGCGCCAGCGCGCCGCACAGGCCGCACCGGCGGTCATAGCTGGCGGCGTGAGGTCGCAGCAGTCCCACGGGCCCGTCACGCTTCCGTTCGACGGGAAGTCGCGAAAGTGTTTCCTAACAAGGTCTGCCTTGACCACCGTGGCAAAGGCCTTGTTTATGCATGGCCTGTTGAAGAACTGTTTTAGCTCCGCGGCCCCCGTTTTGAGGCCGCGGGTCCAACAGGCTATTGCGCTCTGCTGCCACAGTCTCAGGTGGCTGTCCTCCATTTCCGCAACGAACTCGCACAACCTGCATCCCCAACAGCTATAGTGCTCTATAGGAACAAGGTGAGTAGCGAGGATGCTCCCGCTTATGGAGCAGCAGTTGGCATCCATCCCCCCTAGCCCATCGTTCACGTCCAAAGCTGACAGGGGCGTGTTCGTTGCATACATCGCAGCAACGAGAGCGCGGTGGCATCGCGCCCGATTTTGGCGAACCTCGTCCTTCATATATGTTGTCACCTCGCATATCTGGCGTATTCCCAGCGCTGCGAGCCCTCGGAGAGCCTCACGAGCCTTTGGTGCCCACAGCGGGTCAGGGCCCGGCAACTGGCGGACGAAGCTCCAGAAGGACGAGCTATCACTAAGTAGATCCGCGCCAACCTCCTGTGCAAGGGGCAAGCACTGCAATATCAAAGAAACCACGGCCTTAGGCGTGTGGACGGTCGGCTCGTTCCATGTAACGCCGTACGAGCCGAGCCGATGGGCTGAGTGCGGGGCCCGGAAGAAGTAAGGAAAGAAGTCCAGCTGGACATATGCGCAGGGGGCGGGCTCCGAGAGCCAGCGTGGGCCGGCGCCGCGCCGGCCACTTTGAGAGATGACGCGTAAGATCGACCGCAGCTTGGTTATGTCGAGCAGTAGGCACCGGGTGATGCTGAGCTTTTTAAGGTTGGGCATCGTGTTGACCATCATCTGAAGTAGCGCCACATTGAGGAAGGGGATGCGATCCAGCACAACAGATCGGAAGCTTTGAGGGACGTGGGTGATGGGGTGGCCTGTGCAGACATCCAGTTAGTTGTGTGGTGTGTTCGCCCGGAGTGCCTAAATAACTCACACAGCGTGGTCAAGTTTTGAAAGTCACGGGCATAAGCGTCTGCCCGATTTCGCCCTTCTGAGATGGGGCTGACGACTAGTATGCTGGCTCGAATACCGCCCGAATGCAAGACTCGGCCGTCGTGCCCGTGTTTCTCCTCGAATTCGCTAGTAGGGAAGGCGCCGGTCGCAAAGTCCCAAACCTCCTTCGCTTCTTGTCAGCCCAGGTGCTGCTCCGCGGATACCGTAGCGCCAACGTACATTGTTCCTACGCACGCAGGCAGCAGCCAGCTTACAAGTGGAGGCGAGGGCAGTCAGGTCGACGACGCTCGGGCTGAGGTGGTCGAGCACCATCCGGCCGATCTCACTCAGTCGCAGAATCGTAATGAGACCACAGCCCCTGTTCCCCGAGGCGTGCTCGTCCAGCCCGGCGGGACTCAACGGTGTTAGGTTTGGCCGCTACAAAAGGTGTTAACTTAGACGTACCGCGAGGAGTAGACCCGAACCGTGGCGAATGTCTCGCAGGGAGAGTCTGACGTTGTATAGCTCCCGCTCGCCTGCCCCGACGTAGATGTCGTGTGCTTGCTGCAACTGCTCTGGCGTAGAGTCGGGAAACAGTTGGGGGAGGCGCGCGCGGCGATCCCTCGCAAGCTGCATCTGCACCTTGTTCTCCACATCCATTTTTAAATGCTTCTGTAGGTGGGCTGAGGCACTGTCAGATCAGGACGGGTGGTTAATTATCAAAGAACGGAGCTGCCGCGGGGATGGGCGTGTAGGCCTACGGCGCCACAGGGCGCCGGATAAGCTGATAAGCTCGAGTAGATAAACTGACAAGGTTTTTGGGCAGGCGAGTCAGCGAGGCGCAGCCACCACAGCCACAGTGGCAGGAGAAGCAGAAGAAGTTCAATTTTACGCCCAAGTTCTACCTTGCGTGGTAATGGGGCGTGTCCGCGACGGCGGCGGGCATGGGTACTAGCTACATGCGGTGGCAGGAAACCCGCGCGGTGTATCAGCTGGGCGCGGTAAAACCTTCCTCATGGTCATACTCCAGGTCGTGATTCCATTCTCAGGTCGGGGTTCCTCGGCCGAGGGAGGAGTTCGTGGTGTTCCGGTTTTGGACTGGCTGGCGTGTCGTCGGTGTTTCTAGCTGTCGGTACTCGATCTCCAAGGCCATCTCCAAGGAGTCGTCCGAAGTTCTTTCCTTTCCTCCGTACTCTACTTCCAACGACACCTTCCCTTTCTACTATGTACGCGAAGGCCTCGCTACCGCGGTTGGCACCGTGTTCGGGGTTTGTGTCCAGTTATTGACTGGCCATCGGGTGCTATAGCTATGCATGGTGGCTTAGTAGTCGGAGCGGTTGGTGGTCTTGTGGCTTCGCGGCCGCCCTGGATATCTGGTTGCACATGTGGAACTGAATTGCGATACAGCCTGTGCAGACTAACCATGAGTACTCTTCATACAATGACGGTTTTGAACAAAAGCAAGATCGTTTTGTGAAAGGTATGATCCCCCTTCGTCCTCCTTCCCCTTTTTGGTCCTAGTGAAGGCGCTATCCGAATGCTGCTTTACATCCTTTATGCTATGGGCCACCGGGGTCATTTGCGACCATTCCCGGACAAGGCTCAGTCTCAGCGACTCGCTCAGGTCATCGTTGAGCATGTCATACTGCCCGGTGCAAGGAGGGAACGCAATCTGATATATGTCCTTTGCAATAACATCAAGCTGCGCCGCGCTGTGGGGAATTTCGTTCAATGAGTGCGTTGGGGTCTCAGAATTTTCGTTCTGCGTTGATTGCGTTGAGCACTTTGACGGCTGGTCCTTCAACATCAGTGTGATAAGCGACTGCTGACGGGACCGGACAAATGCCGTCGAGTCGAGGCGCTCGAATTGGATCCCGCCGTCCAATTCGCAGGGTGCAGTCTCATCGGCTGATTCCGAGTCGTCTTCCCACTCGCTGTCGCCGTCGGCGGCGGTGATCGTGGAGCATATGTAGGTCTTACGAGTGTGAGTTTCGGATGAGGTAACCCCCGGCCGCCCGGTGGAATGCCCCGGGAATAGCCGGGGCTTTTGCAGCGAGTGCCTTCCAGACGGGTCGTCAAGCATAGCAGCCAGCTGTGGCTTTTGTTGTTCCGAGTCCTAGTGGTTTACAGTGTCCAGAGTTGAAGCAGTTCAATCAGCATATAGCTTTAAGCACGAAGGAAGATGATACCAACCACAGGCGAATTGGGTGCCGCCAGTTTTTAGTTAAGTTTGTTAAGGACTGCGGGGTTGCGGAGTTTGTTCGCTGGTTGGTCGGCTGCCTCACCACCCTTTGCCATGGATAACTGACTTGGCTCCTTGGCAATGGCATCGGCTTCGCCACTGCCAAGCCTTCGTTAGGCTCACCTGCTTACCACACTCCACCTGGACAAAAAAAAAAAGGCACACCCAAATCGGATCCCCACACACCACCACTTCAAACTCCCAACCCTCGTCCTGCCATCGCTGCCAAAATGAATCGCCAATCACACTATTCCACGCCGAAGAAGGCGAGGATACGAGGGACGATTGATTATCTCGAGTCTCATCATATTCTGCACTTCAAAAGCGACGTTTTCCGCTTCCACGAAGCTAGCCAACGCTCTGGCTGGCGCGCCCTCGCGGAACCGGAGGATACAGGGGATCGATCTTTCCACTCGACATACTCTGAGACTCGTGGCCGCAGAAGCAAGCTTAGCAAACAAGATCTAGCCCAAATTGAAAGGTTTCTCGAAAATAACGGCTTCGACGGGCGGACTGTGCCATAGGATGGCTTCCCTACGGCCGCCGGCCTCGACATCGACGTCTCTGGGCGAACAGTACGCCGTGCAGTTCAGTCAATGGACCTCCGGATGTGCATCGCATGTTCTAAGCGATATACTTCGCCAAGATTGAAGCAGAGGCGAATGGAGCACAGCCGGGTTATGCTAGAAAGATACTTTACCCGGATGCGAAAGACTGGCGGCACATCAGATTCTCCGACGAATGCCACTTTGGCTGGGGTCCTCAGGGTCGAGTTCACGTCATATGACGACCGTGGGAGCGTCATTGCCCAGACTGCATCCTCGAGAAAGAGATGCCGGCCGAGAAAGATCAGAAGCGACTACATTGCTGGGCGGCAATTGGATACGACTTCAAGTCACCGCTTGTGTGGTATGATGTACCTGGCAATTCCAACGGCAAGATGGCCCTGCAGGTCTATAGAGACTATATCCTCGAGCCTGTAGTTGGTGGTTGGCTTCGCGAAGGTTAGTCGTTTGTTCTTGAGGAGGATAATGACTCTGGCCACGGCACAAGCAAGAGCAACATCGTACGCGATTGGAGGGAACAGAACGAGTTGGGATCTTTCTTTAACTGCGCTCAATCACCAGACTTTTCTCCCATTGAGAAGGCATAGCAGGGGCCGAAAGAGTATATAAAGAAGAGGCCCTGCTGGGACGATGAGATCGTGGAGCTAGCCGAAGAGGGCTGGGCAGCCGTCAAGCAAGAAACTGTCAACTCCTGGGTCGACAGCATCCCTCAGATCTTCAAGGATTGCTTGGAATTGGAAGGCGCCATGACTGGGAATTAGATTGCAATTGAATTCATTCAATTTGGCCACGTTTTTGGCTGGTGTTCCTGATCATCGAATTCTGGAGGCAATTTTGGGTGTGCCTGGTCCGAAGAGACGCGGGCAGCCGGAAGTTTGCCACCAACCTCACAGATCTGGACCACCTTTAGGTTCCAAATCTCTGCATACACTGTACATACATTACACAGATACAAAGAGAAGAGGCCTCCGGGCCTTCGAAGGAGGGAACATAAGACCATGCGCTGGATGTACAATACAGAAATGCATCTATCAGAACATCAGCCCCGCGCCCTCGTCGCAAATGCCTATTAACTGCACTAAACACAATACATCTGAATACCGTGGGGGCATACCGTCATGTTCATCCGATGGTTGACTACGGGACATTTAGTGCATGAGGAGGTTGTTGAACCTGGCTTTCGACAACCTGAAATCGAACCTCAAATTGACTCGGCTCCCGCTTTGTCCTCGACTTTGAACTGAGCTGGGAACTCTCCTTGGCTCACCTGGCTCAATATGTACACTGGCGAGGTTCCCGACTTCGACTTCTGCCTTATCGATAAGATGCTGCCACCGATGGAGGCGCTTGTTTTTCCGCTCCGGCCTCGGCTTCCCACCCACTTCCTCTCCTCTGTACCGCCTGCCAGTCGCCCGATCGCTTCTACAATTTCTTTCGCTAGCGCCTGCGCGTCGGTTAACTGCGTTTCCCTCACCTGTTAGTTTTCCCCCCGACCCTCGATGATTAATTCAAGCCCAAATTAGACCCTTACGACCCCGGTTAGCATTTCAGTTTCCTCGAGCATAAGAAGGACGAGATTTCAAGACCGGTAGTTATCCATCAACATCATCATTCGCGCGCATCCTGACGCGCCTGGTCGAGCGATATACGAACATCCTACCATCAAGAACCTCTAACTCAACTACTACGAGAACTGGAACACGTTGGACAAGCACAAGCCGCCTGGATCTGAAGATGACCGACCTGGACGCGACTGATTGCGGAAAGGGGCTCACGCAAGGCAAACAACTTCCAGCTAGCAGATTAAGAAGCTTTACGGGCAGCCCAGAGGAACAACCAGATCCAGATGGCCACTGTGAAAACGCTAGCGAAACAGGGCCAGCAGGTAAAGAGGGACGTGAGCAGGGAGTCACGGGCGCTAGGGCCATTGCTCACTGGGGAAGTGGGACTTGTATTACCCAGACCATTTTTCCAGGGAGCAGTGTATTCATTAGCAATGTCAGCGTCGGAAACCCACTTCCTCCTGGATCGGGCAGCACATCCAAGGACGGTCAGCGCGGACCGGTCGGCTCGGATGGGCTAGATGGCCTCCAGAGCGATGCCGCGACGTGTAGGTAGAGTGTGCGCCGCTGTTTGGACTAGGCTAATAAGGGTAGTCCTCGTACCATACACCTGTAATCCCGACTTCGTCGGGCGCTCCGATATCCTTGAAAAGCTCAAGGATCAGCTCGGCCACAGGCAGCGACAAACCAAGTGGCATCTGAGAGCCGCACTCTACGGCTTGGGAGGCATTGGGTAAGTGAGGTTCCCTATCTTCATAGGCTGCGCTAATTTAGTATAGGAAAACGCAAATCGCATTGGTCGTACTGGTTGCAAGATGAGTGTCCTGATGTATCGGTCTTCTGGGTTCATATGAGCAGCGCCGAGCGGTTTCGTCAGTCGTATACATGGATCGCACAGAATGCCACATCCCTGGTTACGACGATCCTAAGGCGGACGTGGTGCCGCTGCTGAAGAGGTGGCTGGAGAGAAAGGACCACGGCAGGTGGCTGATGGTGATCGACAATGCTGACGACACGCATCTCGCCACCGGGCCGGAAGGGCTTGGGCAGCACATTCCCGAATGCACGCACGGCTCTGTTCTCGTGACGACTAGGAACAAGGAGGTAGGCTCGAGGCTCATGAGGAGCGGACGGCCTACTGAAGTCAAGCAAATGGACGGCAGCGAGTCGAAAGAGCTGCTCGAGAAGAAGCTCGAGGAAGACAGAATCGATCACGGCGACTTGTCTACCCTTTCATCTCGACTAGAGCACCTGCCGCTCGCACTGGTCCAGGCGGCTGCCTTCATGCAGGAGAAGTCTGTGCCGATTAGCAGGTATCTCGAGCTGCTGGACAAAAGCGACCAGGACCTCGTGGATCTGCTTAGCCAGGACTTTGAGACGGTCGGACGAGACTCGGAGACGCCTCGGGCGGTGACGGAGACGTGGATTCTGTCATTTAAGCAGATTCAGCGGCAGAATACCTTCGCAGGCGAGCTTCTCGCGCTTATGGGCCTCTTGGACCGGCACGCCATTCCATTAAAGTTTCTATCCTGCTACAGCAAGCAGCAGTCAAAGCAGCCGGCATGGGGAGAAGTACAGCTTACGGAGGCTCTAGGGGTTTTGAAGGCGTTCTCTTTTGTAGTAGAGGAGAAGGATCAAGGCTTGAACATGCACCGGCTCGTGCAGTTGGTGACGCGAAGGTGGCTCGTCAAGCAGGGGAGGATGAGACACTTTGCCGGACAAGCACTTTTGGCGGTGTCACACTGTTACCCATTTGGCCGGTATGAGAATTGGGAAGTATGCAGCGCATACCTTGCGCACGTATACGCAGTGCTGAGCCTCGATGGCACCGGCTCAAAGGACGAGATCGCTGGAAAGGCGACTCTTCTGCACTCTGTTGCAGGATTCTTCAGCTACCAAGGCCAGTGGAAGGATGCCGAGACGTTCCAGCTTAAGGCGGTTAAGCTACGAGAGGAAGTTCTTGGGTCGGATCATCCCAAAACGTTGACCAGCATGGCCAACCTAGCGTCGACGTTTTTGAAGCAGGGCCGGTGGGAGGAGGCCGAGAAGCTGTTTATGCAGGTGATGGAGACTCGTAAGACGAAGCTCGGGGCCGATCATCCCGAAACGTTAACCAGCATGGCCAACCTAGCGTCGACGTTTTTGAAGCAGGGCCGGTGGGAGGAGGCCGAGAAGCTGTTTATACAGGTGATGGAGACGAGCAAGACGAAACTCGGGGCCGATGATCCCGACACGCTAACTAGTATGATTAACCTAGCGTCGACGTACCGGAACCAGGGCCGGTGGAGGGAGGCCGAGAAGCTGGAGGTGCAGGTGATAGAGACTTGTAAGACGAAGCTTAGGGCCAATCATCCTAACACGCTAACTAGTATAGGCAACCTCGCGTCGACGTACTCTGACTAGGGCTAGTGGGAAGAGGCTGAGAAGTTGTTTGTACAGGTGATGGAGACGAGCAAGACGAAGCTCGGGGCTGATCATCCCGACACGCTGACCAGCATGGCCAACCTCGCCTTTACTTGGAAAGATCAGGGTCGACACACAGATGCTTTGGCATTGATGGAGGACTGTGCCCAAGCTCGACAGCGAGTCCTTGGCGCAGGCCATCCAGATACGAGATCGTCATTGGCTACTCTAGCTAAGTGGCGTAGCTAGATCTGTTTTTCATTGTTTCTAAGGAGATAAAGTTGTTGTTTTTTTTTCCATTTCTTTTTTTTGTTCCTCCTTGGCTGCTCGTAACCTGTCCATTCTACGGAGTATTCGCGCCGAAAACGGCTGCGTGGGTTTTAAGCCGCGATGTCTCAGCTACAGCCAGTTTTGCGGCTTGCTGGTCACTCTACAAAGTGAGTTGCCGCGCACTGTGTGAGTCACAATCACCCTTGAAATTGGCCCCTGCGGACAATCTTTCAACATCAAAAATCTGGACACTGATTTCGATCTCTACTGTACAAATGAGCGAGTCATACTAATTAACTAGCGAGGTACATAAGACAAATGCTCACACACATGCAAAGTTCGACCGGTGGCCCTGGCTAGAAATGTGAGGGGATAACTAGGTTAAGACCACCCCCGACACAAGCAAAGTGAACGTTGGGAGTGGCATTGGTGCCTGGCTTCGCGCTAGACTAGTAGTTATCCGATCCACGTGCGCCTGGCTCTGCGCAGTACCACACTCAACCCCACCTCACCTGACCACCACGCCGTCAATGTACAAACTGTACTGTACAGTACTGTATGAATGCCCAGATCTCTGGATAGAATTCCTTCCCGAACATCCCACTGTCACGAACCCGACCATATGCAGTGACCCAGTGGGGCGCGCAGGACGCGCTCAGATCCAATCGCATATGGACCAGTCAGAAGTGATCACCAGGCGTGTGAGGGATCCCAAGGAACGGATGACCAAGGGAGCGCAGTGAGTGTTGGTGATCTACCACAAAGGATCACGCTGGATCACGGGTGCTCCAGTGTGAGCCACAAAGGAGGAAGCATGTATCTAAGACCACGATCTCTACGCCTATGGGCACACTGTAGCTTCCTCAGTAAGCAATACAAGCAGTTCGCTAGACCTACTGTTGAGACACTTGCTTGTGCACTTGTTGTGAACCTTTTGGCTTCACCGAACCTCAAGGCTCCGACCCGATTATACTTTCAAGAGTCCCTCTCAGACGCGAAGGGCTTGGGATTCGTCACACCCACGCGCTGCCTGGCTGGCTCGCTCAAAGCTCGTAGCATCAGTAAGAGATAATGAACGTATGGCGTCACCAAATCGTCACACCGCCCATTCGCAGGTCTGCTGGTCCTATATAGTGCTTGCTTTGAAGAGCAACGAATTGGGCTTTCCAGACCTCACGGTGCCAACGTGACACGGACGCCGCTTCAAGCACCCAGTTCTGTCAGCTCCACTTATAATCAATCCTCATTAATATCCTCAAATGCCTGCAATCCAAGCTCTGGTAGAGAATGCCGTCAAGCATATCGTCATCTATATCGACTACTTGAGTGTGTTGACAGAAGGGCGAAAAATACATTCGGAGACATGGCATTTTGATGTCGGGCACCTATGCGACATTCTCTTCAGACCATATGTACGCGAAGGGGGTTGTCTTAAGATACAACTGAAAGTGTACGGACCGGTTCCCCCCTCTGATTCAGTTTGGACAGCCACAGGGGTTGATGCCGAGATTGTCATGGGACGGAACACATGGACACCATGTGGGGTGGACGCTGAAATCACTGCGGGCTTGGTGGACGCAGCGGGTATTGCGTTCTACTGTAAGCGCCCCACGGTTTTTATCGTGGTCTTGGGCAATAGGTACCTTCCAGCGGCCCTAAGTCGGATCAAGAAGCACGGCCATCCAGTGAATCTGTGGCTCTGGGACAGGGCTGTCGACAAAAGTTATGAGCCCGAGTGCAAAGACTTTACGTTGCAGACCCTTGGCCCCTTGTTTGGAGGCCCAACCTCTAGGATTTCCAAGGTTACGGAGTTGGACGAGTTAGAATGTTAGGATCCCTCTCCGAGCTATGAATAGACTGCATTGCTACAGTAAGACGATAATTGGGAGCTGGGGTGAATCGCTGTTATGCCCCGCTTTGCAGATTAGACAAGTATTGCCCGGTCGGGCTGACTGGGGGTTGACTGCTGACGTGTCCGGGTATAATGTACGGATCCGTATTCACGACCGGATCCCTGCTAGCACCGTAGATATACCAGGATATCTTGCCTCCGAGATGGCGCTACAGCTGGGTCGCCGCTCCAGCGCCTCTCTTAGCAGGGCTCAACACCTGAGACCCTGTTCAATGTGCTGTAATCCGTCCGGTCTGTAAGTCGTCACCTGTTGCGGCTGCTCCTCCAGATATGGCCCGGAAAGCGGCGGAAAACCGGAGGAGCGCGGCGATGCCGGCTCCGGCGTCGCGGCTGCGCGTCGGAGATGCTCTCGGTACATTAGGACCGACTTGGATGAGCTTGGTCTCGTTTCCGACGACTTCGAACCGAGCGTTAGCAAACAACCCGAGTTTGTCGTCATCACCAGTCTCGCTCGGCGCTGTCTCAGTACTCAAATATTGGCTCTTCGCCCTTATCCACCTTCGACAACTTGGTCTCCATCTTCGCCGTGTCCTGATCATTAGACACGGCTCCTGTGGCTGATCAGCTCCGTAAGAACTTTGGAAAGCGGTACAAGTCGGCTTGGCTGCTGATTAGGTAGGTCTTGAGGTTCGCAGTCTCGTAAGGGGAATTGGTCTGGCAGCCGTAATTCGGGTACTTGGACGTGAAACAGGTTACCAACTCCTGACGACTTAGGCAACCACCTAGATTTCTAGCAATGCAGTCTATCCATAACCTACAGATCCAATGTGGATATTGTGACTAGCCGAAAAGCGGAAAAACAAAACATTGGATCGGAAGTCTTCACTCAGCCGAAGGAAAGCTCAGACAGTATCTGCACTAACCTAGCCATGAAGGCGCTCATACCTGTCAAGCGCCTCCGTCTCGGCCACGTTCTCGTAAGACTCCCATGTCTCCTCTCCGCCTCTCCACTTCACAAGCAGTTCCACGTTCTCGTTGTGCAGCCTCCTGTGACGGCAAATCTCCTCTGCCACCCGCTCTCCTCATCGGCATCGCCAACCTCTGTCGAGGAGGTGATCACGCAGTTGCTGAGCCCTGTTTTGAGAGGGTTCAGCGGTTTCGAATTGGTGAGATACAGCACCTCACCTCAATGGCCCCAGCGGTACGCCCCGGGAAATGCTTAGCGATCGCGTGCAAGGACAATCCCCTCTGCTTCAGTTGCCGGATTTTGGCATCGTCTCTTTCTGTTCGCCTTTCTGATGCACGCCCCTCGTTCGAGCCCAACAGCCCTGGCTTCCAACTCGACTTGCTGGTTGGCCGTTGCCCCCCACCTTTGCCGGTCTTCCCAGCGTCCAAACTCTGGTGGTAGAAGGTTACCGTGACAGTCATCTTCTTACTGTCAACGAGAAACTTGCTCCATTCTTGGAATTGATTCGAAACGTACTTCCACTCAACCTCCAGTTTCGAATCTCTCTTGGTTATGCTAGCCGTTTTACATGTACAGTATATGGCGGGCAAGCAGATGTAGCAATCTTCCAGGCGTAGGAGTTATATTTGGAGCCTACAGTGACAGCGGTGTGGGAATGCATGTATCATTTCAGAAGGCGCTTGAACAGAATCATCGTAAAAAATAAGTCTGGTTTATTCCACTAGGTCCTGGTTTGTATGAATGCCCTTCCGTAAGCCTACATCAACTTCCTAATGGCAAACCATTAGTAGCCTGGAACTGTGCCCCGCCTCCGTAACCAACACAACACCAAGCCTATAAGTAACAATGTTTGAGAATACAGTTGGTTCAGTTCAAGGGGGATGAACGCGCTGTGCAACACTGCGGCTGAGCCAACCTGGGCAATCACTCGCAGGGCTAGTCAGCTCGTTGAAAGGCCCCGCCCCCAGGGTGGACACGAAGGCTCCTTTGGACTGGACTGTAATAGTGATTGCGAATAATGTACAATCCGTTCCTTGTTCTCTTGTTGGTGAAAACTTTAAGTGTAATGTCGTTTTTGCGGGTTCTAATTTCCCCACATAATACTTGTCACCCTCCCAGAAATTTTTACCTACAGCAATGATATCTATAACAGCTTGCCAATTCTCGGGCAAAGTACTGGGTGGAGCGAGTAGATGTATGCTGATATATGGCAACGGCTCCTCTGCGTTATAGTCAATTGAGAAAGTATATATCGTTGAGTCGAGAAAGCTCATGCAGTCTTTTGGGGAGCTGACACATGGCTCATTGGCCGGGACAATGCCAAAAAGATTCTTAGGAAGCCCTTGAAATGCCATTGCTAGGAATATATTAAGTAGTGCAGGATGGTTAACAGTCTTGTTATACTATGCATATAGCACGTAACATCTATTAATAAGTGCGGTCGGTTAAGTTATATATGGTTGCGTACCGCATATAGTACTAGTTCAGACACCTCGGCGCAAAACCCTATTTATAGAGGGATCAGGAATAAAAATGGGCTGATATTTATAATTAGCGGGGTGGCTATGGTACGGAGAACTTTTGCAGTGTGCATCTGTTGTTAACCCTTTAACACCGAGCCACTTGTGAAAAAATCTTGAACGTCCCTCCCAGAACCCTAAAGTCTTGGGATTCGTTATACAAACCAGGCAGGGCAAGGGTGCACTTTCTCCTTCATGCGTCAAAAGACTCAGGTGACATTCATACTCACAATTTCCCTATCCTACCGATTCTTTGAAATAATCGACTGTCGTGGTTGTGGTACGTTCAGATACCTGTGACGGCGAGGAAGTATCGGGTGCTTGATGGAACACCTATAGTTGTGGAGTGCTAGCTTGCTAAATAAGCCCTCCGTGTGCCTGGATGAATTGTACAGCCTGCAACATCCCATGGTCCAGAGACTCCGTCATGCGTGGCGCTAGGAACTCAATGGCCAGCCTGAAGCTCCCTTCCGAAAGAAGAGGGCCAGCCCGCACAGGCCTCTAGAACATCCATTGTACAAGTCGTGTAGGTACAGTAGAGACCGAATTCAGTGTCCAAAATTTTTATGTCGAAACGATCTTAGCACGGGCCATTTTTGGGGGGGTGG
>JAMAKO010000154.1:0-23709 GCA_023628555.1 Chaetomiaceae sp. R4402
GGGTTCACAACAAGTGCACAAGCAAGTGTCTCAACAGTAGGTCTAGCGAACTGCTTGTATTGCTTACTGAGGAAGCTGCTGAGTGCCCGTAGGCCTAGAGAAATGTGGTCTTAAATATGCGCTTCCTCCCCGCCGCTCACTGCTTCTCACCCGTGAGCGGTTCTGATCCTCCTCACCTGCTCACCCGGGTGAGGAAGTGAGCGGTCGTGTCTCGCGGAGGCACCCTTGACGCGGCTGTGCTTTAATGATTGGCTGTGGGTGCGTCCCACCAGGTCTCCCGTTGGGTCAAATCGTGACATTATAATGTTGTAACAATGTCTTGGATAACATTATATACGCCAGTAACAAGTAGGCAGCAATTTCAAAGTCAAGCAGACTGCTCAGCTCCGAAGACAGGTTTCACATACACAACCAAAACCTAATGCATTAGAGGTCTCCTTCACTGAAACTAAGCTTAGAGATCGCTGGCTCGTTCATCAGTTGTGTCTCGGATGGACGATATAGGGTCGCTATCTTACCCTACGGTATACAAGTGAAGTCCATGCACTCCCAGCGTTATAGCTAGGCACATTTATCTTGATTCGCTGCTTGAACCTGTCACAGTACAACCTAGGAAGAGTCTGCCTAACTGATCACTCCGCCAGACAAAGATGACTTATCGGCGCCTGATTCATTCCCGACCAGCTTTTCCACCATGTCCTCGGCTATGACTTCCCAACATTCGTACTCCCGTTGATCGTGCTCGTCCGAGTCGGTGTGGCTTTCCCACACTATCTCCCGCTGCCAATTATGCCCGACATAGTCCCAACCCCATAGGCACTCCAAGGACTTAGGGTATTGTGACATTGGAGTTCGATTTATCGCGAGTTGAATAGAGGGCGGAAGCATCGGCATAAACTGCCCATGCCCAAGCCAAGGCGCATGGAGTAGGGTTGAGTCGCTTGTAGAAGAATTTGCGTCTAACGACGTATCAATCCGGTCCGAACACGGCGAGCACAATCGAGAGAATTTGTTTGGCTCAAACGAGATATCCTGAAAGCCTAAAGCTGGCCAATAGTATGCTTGGGCTGCAATGATGGTCTGGAATTGGGGAGGAGGGACACCCGTCGAACCGTGAAGAAACCATGGGAGAGGGATTGATAATGGTGCGGATCCATGACCTGAAGGAACAAATGGCGGATCTTGCGTGCGAGTATTGGCAATAGCTGGCACCGTGGCCATGTTACCAGACTGCTGCCTTTCTGGCTCCGCTGCGATGCGACGGTTGGTTTCCAGCGGCGCGCCCTGGCCGTTCACCAATGTCCCGGAACCAGCGGTTGTGATTGGTATCATGTTTGAACTAGCGGGTAGGCAGAGCAACAAATCGCGCAACTAGCAAAAGGGTTGGGTGTCAACGTAACTTTATCTTCTCAAACTGTGTAAAGTGCAACAATTCACCAGTCTCCCACCTGACGAACTGCCGGGCAGCGGGTTACTGGACAGGCCAGGACTACGCCTGAACCTGCGTCCTAGGTGGTCTTGTGACGAGACGCGAGAACGCCGTAGTGTGTTCATATTGACGTGTGACATGCCGGCGTCTCGTAGCGCCGAAGCTTGCAGGAGGTAAGGGTATGCATGTGACATACGCCACGCCAGCCACTCGATTCTGACACATGTTGACCCGGGTACTGCGTAGCAGCGAATTTGGTCTAACTAGGTACGGGATTACTGTAGCTATGCTGTCATCAAAGCCATCTATACCTATCTGACCTACCTCGAGCTACTGTAGACGCCGGCCGGCCGCGCCAGCCCTAGACGGCTCCGCTAGCTTACCGGCTAGCGATAGCTTTCTCGCTCGGCCCTACCGTCAATGCAAGCTACCAATGCTTTCATCAGCGAGATGCCAAGGGTGAGGTTTGTGTCATCCAGATTTGGGGCTGAGCCGAACCCCGGCGGCGTTTCTTGCAACTTCTCCACATCCACTTCAGTATAATGATACAGCCTCTTAGATTTAGCATTGAACAACTTACGTGACTCGAGGGCACAAGTCCACGTTATGGAAAGCAGGCAGCGGCACGGATGCTATTGTAGCCAGAGCGGATCTGGTCTCCACTTGTGAAAACTGTTGATATATGACTTAATACAATCAGACGTGGCACCATGATAATCCCAACAACGGGCAAGGCTCGCGCTGTTTATGCAGGACGTTCATTATTAGCGGCACAGGAAGGCTAGATGACATGTGTCCGCGCATGGCTATTCAGTATGGGGCGTAGCCGCGACCCCGGACCCGGTGCCAACGGCTGTAGCTGGGCCTCCGCGTATAGGCGCCGCCCCTGCCGCCGCCGTAGAAGCCGCCCTGGGAGCCACCGAAAAAGCGGCCTCGGCCGCCACCCCAGAACCCTGGTCGGCCGCGGCGCGACATGCCTGGAATGTTTGTCCGCTTCGGCTCGACCTTGATGGGTCGCCCCTTGAAAGTAGTGCCACTGAGCGCAAGGGCCTGTGCTACAGGGTCGGGCTCGCTGAACTCCACGTATGCATATCTAGCGAGCCTGTGTTAGCCTCCTGAGCCCCGACACAGCCATGTGTTTCTGCCATCTGTTACCCTTTCCGCCGACCCGTGATCTTGTCGACCAGAATGGTCACGCGGTTGATGGGCCCGCACGTCACGAAATATGCCCGCAGCTCCTCTCGCGACGTGGAGTAGTTGACGTTGCTCACGAATATGCTCCGGTTGTCCACGTCCTCCTGCTTCTCGCTCAAGTTTTGGCGAGTCTGTCCTGCAGCCTCCGTTTCCAGTTCCGAAAATGCTTCCTAACTGACTGGTTAGCCTCCTCCTTTTATTCTTTCCCAATGGCCCAATAAAGCCGGGGTACGCCGCACCGGATCATTGACGCCGTAGTTCTCATCGTACAGCTGATCTTCGCCCACGGAATGGCTCATGTTGGGGATCTTTGAGAAGCTCGTGAAGTGTTAGTGATGGGAGTGGTTACATCGCACACCACCGTGGCTATATAGCACACTGATATCCCTCATTTGGGAAAGCTGCCGCACAACCCCCGCAGCGGTAAGGAGATACAACGTTGATATTCAGGTTAGCTTACCTGACGCTGCAAGAAGGTGGTACGGTTGGGAGAGTAAGAGCGCCCAAATGTTGGTTTGTGGAAAGGGCAACAAGCTGTGCCTCCTTGGAAATTGAATACAGATGGGTTTACATGATGTGTGCACAAAGCTATCAGGAGGAGGAATGATGAAGGACCCTCACATCTTGCGTCATTGTTATCATCTGATACAGCTGCACCACCGTCAGTGGGCTGCAAGCATCCACTGATAATCCACCACCCTAATCGAAGGCGAAGTGCCTACTAAGAGGTCTATATACAGCCTCACCCCCTCTTATTTCAAGGCACAGCCCACGGACCAGCGGATCGAGGAACTGGTTCTTCAATTTGGCGCACGGGCCATTGGATCGAGGAACTGGTTCCTCGATTTGGGTGGTCTTTAAGGCACAGCGCACGGACCAGCGAATCGAGAAACTGATTCCTCAATTTTGGTGGTCTGCGCCCCTCAAGGCACAGTGCACGGACCAGCGAATCGAGGAACTGGTTCCTCAATTTAGCGCACGGGCCATTGGATCGAGGAACCAGTTCCTCGATCTAGTCCGCCGGTTCGACACTAGCGCTGCGTAGGAGAAACGAGCGGAAACTGCTAAGGTGGCTGTAAGCTAACTTATGGTCGCCCATCCCTAAGCTGGCTCTGCGACGTCAAAACTTGTAAACTAAACCATGTATCACCCCTAACCCTTATAAACTTCGAGACCTGAACCCTGCTGTCGTTAGCTTAGTGCGCAAGTAAGAACAATCAGAATTATACTCCATTTCGCGCATTGCCTTTATCTCTCAGTCCTGAAGCGATGTTGTTGAGGTTTCGTTGCAAGCACTAAAGGGACCCTTTTCTATTTTGTCCACAGGGTGGGGTGGGTCCTTACCCCGCGCGGGTTAGTAACGTTTATGCCGCAGGGAAGACATCTCGATCTCCATTTGGTACCTGTTGCAATCCATTAACATAGTCTACCTATCTGTAGACGTATTCTCGCCTCGGATAAGATAGCTAGTAGTACTGTACCTGCAGTGCACCGTTCACTGTTATGGCATCTATAACTATCCCTAGAGGCCTCTGCAGGTTGACTGCCAACCTCTCCACTCTCTACAGTCTCAAATGGACTCCTACACCAACCTGACGCTCCACGCTCCTTCAGATCCGGGCATCCATGACCTCCTCTACATAAGCAATCTGTCCAATCCATCAATTGTCGACAACCCCTTTGCGCAATTCGACTCGGCAAGCAGCGGACCTGACAATGCGTCCGTCGGAGTTAATTTGCCAATGGCAGATTTCTTTACAACACTCACTCTTCCCCAGTCTGACCATTCCACAAATTCGCCGTCCGACAACACTTTGCAGACCGACGTCTTAGGATACGGCATAATGTTCGAGCAATTGCCGGCGACGTCAACACAGAATTCGTCTACAAGTAATAAGATTGAGCAGAGCACACGCCGGCATCGCCCCGCAGACATAAGCAGCCCAGTGAAGGACTCCAGATCTCGCAATCGAGACGCGGCTAGAAGATATCGCGGTAAACAGCGGAAACTACTAGAGGAACTTCAAGCCCAGTTCGAAGATCTCAAAAACTCGCGGGCGACACTGGTCGCCTGCCGTGATCGGCTTCAGGATGAGGTGTTTGATCTCAAGATGAACCTACTACGACATGCAGAAGCCTCCATATGCTCCGACCTGAACATGGTCGCTTCACTGGAAGGAGGAAATTGGTGGGACTACTCGTCTTGGTATCTCTAATGTCATCGTTGGCTCGGACAGATTGGGTGAACCAATGCCGATTGAAATGGTGGGTTGCTTCCAGGTTCTTTGCAATGGAAAATAAACTGTGACGACTAACTGCAATCATAATACATAGTTCGTCATAGAGGTGTCCCTACGGTAGTAAATGATAAGTAGCACGTCATGGACAGTCGACTGTCAGCTAGATACCTGCGTCAGCTACAATCACCCACCGTCGTTACGCAGAATGCACAGCGAAGCTGAGATACAGGACGTCATGGCTCTTGTTGAACTTGAACGCTGCCAATTCTACCCTGACTTGCGTCTAGTAGAATTCTCTCAGCAGGAGTACAACCCTGATAGATCGCCACAGATCTATCTCTTCCCCTGTCTTCCACCTGAATTACGCCTAAGAATCTGGGAGTATGCTTCTGCAGAGGCTGCAATTGTTTGCCGCACTTGGAATAATGCTAAGTTCGACTTCGCGCTTCGTCGTCCCGTCCCTACCGTGCTACAAATCTGCCGTGAAGCTCGGTACTCTACTATACGGAGATATAGACGTGTCTCTCAACGTGAGGCGTCGGAGGGGTTTGTATATATAAACTGGGACTATGACGAGGTGTATATTAGGCGAAAATGTAGGTTCAGAAGCCGACCTCTACTTGTGGCATGCTAACAATAACCTTAGATCTCATCACGGAATTTGAACTAATACAGCTCAAACATACCCGCTCTCTAAGAATGGACTGGGGGCTTAGACCATGTTGGTGCTTGAGCACGCTATCCGACGGCATCGGCTTCATTCGGCAGTTTGCAGATCTCAAGGTCATCATTCTTGTAGTGAGATCTGAAGAACTGTTTCAGGGATCGACATCTCGTTGCGCTGCGGTTAAGCTCAACAGCATAAGCTCTATTGCATCAAAACTGCTGGCTGCGTTTGAAAGAGAAGTCTGTAAGGATCCTACTTTCAAACCACCCAGAGTGCGGCTGGTTGAGCAGCAATGATATGATGAGAGTTTCTCACTTCTGAGTGCAGACGGGAGGCATTGGCGTTTAGGATTACTATTCAATGAAGAAAAGCAAAGTAAGTAGGGATGGATCCCTGTGAAACTCAATTTGTGCCTATTTATAGTGCGTTTAGAGAGGTATTTATAACTTTTGCCAATTCGGCATTGGAGCACTGCCCGTGCGCATATTTAGAGAGGCAACCCGGACGTCGACTTAAAAACAGGTCCGACTACCGCTCCACCAACAACTAGAGAAAATACAAACTGTTTCCAGATTCCCAACCCACTACAGACCTTCTATAGACGAAGAAAAGACCAAAATATTGCTTGATCCTGCGAATTCTCTGTAAAAATGCGTTTGTTAGATAGTCTTTCAGTCCTGACTGCTATGGCAGCGACATATACCCCCGCCCAGGTTTCTTGCAGCATCAATATCCCAGGCGCCACCCCTTCGCCTGGAACACGAGTTGCTGACGTACATGAAACCACATCAGTGCAAAAACGTTGTGCGCGAGAACACGCTGCTAATGCTCATGATAGGGGATCAATGAGGCTTCAATTGTCACTAACAACCCTCCTGGTGTCGTGTATAAGGCCACGCTTCCCAAGTCAGCCTTCTTCCAACCAGCATACCCTGATGGCAGCAATATTCAGGGTGAATTCACTGCCGTTGCCAATCCTCTTGGCAATGGTGTGCTCTTCAACGTGAGGCTTGCTAACCTACCAAAGACTGGTGGGCCTTTCTGTAAGTAAATTGATCGGCTTTACGCACACTCTTGATCATCTACTCATCTAGACTTTGAGACTATCACATCCATGTTGCCCCAATTCCAGATGACGGCAATTGTACAGAGGCTCTTGCCCATCTCGACCCCTTCGCTCGGGGGGAGAGCCCCTTGTGCGACGACAGAACACCGGCAACATGTCAAGTCGGTGATTTGAGTGGTAAGCACGGCGCTATACCAGACGGCAAGAGTTCTTGGGAGACCTCATATGTCGACTTGTACGCCTCGACTCTTGAGGGTATTGGTGCTTTCTTTGGCAACCGCAGTATCGCAATTCACTTTTCGAATAACACGAGAATCACTTGCGCTAGCTTTGCCAAAACCAAGGGCAGTTCCAGTTTGCTCGCTCCCGCTTCAACTGCGCACAAGAGCACTACTAGCATGGGCTCATACCCGACGGCTTCCGCCAGGTCAGGTATGCAGTGGAACTGCTAGCGATGGGTACTTTCTCTGACCGGGGCTTATCTGCTTAGCGGGACTTAGCTAGCGTAGCTAGGTAGCTCCAATAATAGAAAAATGTTGCGTACGGAGTACAGTACCTGTATTCGTACATCAAACAACCTGCAAATAGGAAGTTGTTCGCTGGGCTTTCTTTGGTACCATGTTCTCCACATATATGTACCGTGATCCACTCAGTATTGTGGGCAGTCGCCATGACGTCTCAGCCATAACTGGTGTAATTACTAAGCGCGTTGGACAAGCAAGGGTCTAGGCAGTAGCAGGCTGCAAGCCTGGAGAATGGGGCGCCGGCATTATCGGAGCGACCGATGATCTGCGTGATGGTGAATAGTAGGCCACCAGCCTATTTACTACCTCGTGAAGCCTCGGTTTATACAGAAAACATTGCTCACCTTATCTCACAACGATTCCGGACGAAGCGGCTCAACAGACAATTTAAGGAGACACCTTCGATCCACAACCACTGAGGCTGCTCCTCGTTGCAATGTCTTCAAAATCAGGCACCTAAGACGGCAAAAGTAGGCCTCAAAGCTAAAGAATGGGAGTTTTGAAAATCCTCGACGAACGCATGGTTAACGGACGAAGGGCGCGAGTTTTGCGCAGTAAATCGAGTGTCAGCTTACCTCGGAACCGGAAGCACATCTACACTGCCTAGGGAAAATCAAGAATTTTATCAACGCCTCAGCAGCGTGTGACAAGCCGACACTTACTGCTGATCAGATAGTTAGTAGCTCATTATCAAACTTATCTCAGCTTCATTGATAAAGCAATCCGGCTGTCCGATGGTGAATGCATTCGCGTGGTTGGAAATCAAGCCGTTGTAGTCAAGACGCGTCAAGCATTCATTGCCAATCGAATCCATTCTCAAACAAAATCGCTAGCTAGATGTCGCTTCACTCTGTTGCTACCGCGAAGAACCAACTGCCGCGCATTATCCTTGAGAATTGGATTTGCGAAGCTCGGTTGCTCCGGACGCCGCCCCACGTTGGTGCATGAGGGCCTTGCTAAGCACAGCCAGGGACTCAAATCACATTTTGAACAGCCGGAGACGGCGACTTTCACGTTGCGGTCGAGTGTTAGAACCCTTTGCAACTGAATAGCGGCGACAATCCTCGATTTGTTGCTGGTGAGTGGTAGTACTGTACCTGCAATATAGCTAGAGATTGCAAGTCAAGGAGCGCAAGTATGACCCTCAAAGAAAAGAGAGAGTAGCTACACGAATTTGAGGCGCAAAGGTTCAGAATTGATTATAGAACGAGTTCAAGAATTAGTTAACCAAAGAGATGATTTCTTTTCCAGAGCCATTTGAACGTCAGTAAGCTCTCCACTCACTACCATGTCTCGGATTTGATTGTGTTGAGCGGCAGCGAGGTTCGGCGCCATGGTGAACGCTGCTGTGTCTGGCGCTGGGGATCTGATGGCGGAGATGACACGTTGAGGGAACTCGGACACACCAGGACAGCAGTGCTGATTGGAGACCTCTGAGCAGCCATTTCTGGAGTCGTTGGGGTAAACGCATAAGCGCGGAATTCAATGCATTTACAGAGGGTATGTCAGTACGGTAAGCGGGTACGGTAGCCAATGCAGATTTACCAAATCGTGTTATCATATAGAGCACTTTACAGTCACTTGTCGGCTTGAGAGACTGGTCCGTCTCCATTAGATAAGCATAACAGATTACATAAGCGCCCAAGATGCATCTATCCCGGCACCCGCCCGCACTTCCTCCACACCATTCACACTGCCAACGCCAGAGCTAATTACAGTACATCTGAATACCGCAAAGGGCATGCCCTTGAGGTCCTTGTATGGCCAACCGCGTGGCACTTTGTACACTTGCTCGGAGCCCGGCGAGGCTGCGCTGCCTGGACTTGACCTCAACCACCTCAAATTAGCCAGGCTCCCGCTTAGTACTTAACCTTGGGAGTGAGCTCTAGGCCCGAACTAGCTCAATGCGCTGACGAGGCTCAAGAAGTCATCGCGGGGCTCCGTCGCATCGGAGATGCCAATGCGAATGGAGGTGGTTGAGCAGAAGAGGCTCGCCTTGAAGAGCGTCAAGTGTATAGAAGCATGGGAGCCTGTAAACACGAGTGAAGGTACTTGTACAAGTAGGAGATAGAGGAGGGTCCGTCCTTTCAAGTAGCTTCCGTTGCTCCTCGACCTTCCTTAACGCCTCGTGGGACACCTATCCTCGTACGACTCTATACAATGCCCTACACTGGAAAGCTCAAATGGAGTTCGAGTCTGTTGCCTTGCCTGGCATGCCTATAACTCGACGAGCTGGTGGTGATGGTGGATACTGCGATAACGTTAGATGCATTTTAGACGCTTATATAAGCTGTGTATGCTTATATAATGGAGACAGACCCGTCTCTCTAGTGGGAGCCAATACACTGGCAATGCTGAGCTGATCATATCCAGCCATAAATCGCTTCTCATTGTACCGATGACAAGATAAGCTTCTGACTCATCATTCCAGAAGTAATCCGTACCTGTGGATCGTCTGATGTACCTGTCAGCGCCAAGAACAGGTGGTCTGTGCGTAGAAGACATCTAAACCCAGATGACCGGAAGCCGGTTTCGAACGCAACTGTAGCACCGAGAAGGGACATAGAATCAAGCACCATGAGGGGCACCAACGGCACGATAATCAGACAGCTGTGATGAGAGCATGATGTCGCGTTGTTCGAGAAACGGAGCGCCGCCAGACTTGGGAAGTGGTCGTGGCTTGGGCATGCAGCGCCACGGGACACTCGTATTGAACTGGGGTGAATTGCACACATCTATTCAGGGGGAGCTGACAGGGGTCGCATTTTGTGTTTTTCAGCCTTGACGTATGTCCCTGGCGCGTCATGTACATTATTTAGACAGCACTGCTGCCCACCGCTCAGAGAGCGGGGGGGCAAGCAAGGAGGGTTCTCTCTCTTCTTCCCAAAGGACACTGTTGAGCTCCAGAGGTTTTTCTCCGTCTAACCAGACGGAGATTTTATAGTATTGTTTTCTACGGGCTTGTTGAAGCACCGTAGCTGCGTTTGTCCATTCGTCCGCCTGGGCGGCTCACTCATCCCATGCGTTACGTATACCATCCTGTTGAGGGTGGTTTGGTGTGTTGAGAGTTCGACCACCAGTTCAGTATAAGTTCATAAGTGCATCTCGTTGTATAATTAAAGCAATGTAGTTAGCATGTTATACAAGGCGGCACCAAGTAAAGAGATTGGCCAACCAATCACGAGTCGGTCAACAGCGGATTAGAAGCGTACAACGTGCTTATAGGTAAGGCTCTAACCCGTTCACTTTGTAGAAATATTAGTTAACGTTATAGTTATGTAACTATACTATAACTACAATAAATTCAATGAGAGGTGTTGACCTAAAGGCCTACTAAGTGATCGTCGCAATCCCTCGTCTAGTTTCCGCCTTTTATAGTAAACTCGTGCAGGATGGTTGAAATGAGGGATCTCAATAACTACTAGGTTTTCTGTAGCAGCCAAAGGCTGAATGTAATGTAAAGTGGTTGGTGATGTATCGATATAATACTTGATGTTGAGAATCGCTTTCCCATCTTTCTCTCTGTATATTCTCTTCGGGTCTGTGACATCGATTGCTGCCTTGCTCCCCTCAAAGATCTCGCCGACATGCAAGGTACAGTGCTCAAATTTTACTTCGTGTTTCTCTAGTGAATACACTTTTGAACGGAGCGATTCCAATAAATATTTGGCATTTGTCGAGCTTTGCTCGGCATTGATATTTGGACCTTCGTTAATCAAGATAAGTATAAGATAGGGATCTTTCTCGTTGATGTTCCCGATCACTGCAGGATATAAGCCACGTGAAATGACATGATTAGCCCATACGTCATCAATAAAGATCTTGTGCCAGAAGCCAATATCTTTCAGCTCGTCAGTTGTGAAAGTCTTCGGTGCATCCCGATGCGTTTGGATGAATCTTTTTCTGTCGAATGGACTTAGAGTTGATGTTACAAGTCTCCAGATCTCAGTTGGCAAATGCCTCATGTCTGCGAGTTTGGGTGAACGAAAATGGAATTATTGGCAGAAGAAAAGGTCGATCAAACGTATTTAACTTTAGAGAGCCACATATATATAACGTTAACGTACAGTAGTCAACACGCGAGATTGTTTAGTGCTTTACTGCAGTTGGTTATAAAAATAAAGTTTACGTTTCCAAGAACATATAGAACAAAACGTAGACAAGAATTAAAAATAGATGCTAGAGTTAGGCAGTGCACAGCCCGCTAGGTTGGAGAACCAACACTGCCCCCTGCTATAAATATAACGGCATTCGACTCGTTGAAATATACCTGAATGCCGTGAGTATTTAATATATATATCCTTGTTTTTTTAGTTTCAGAGTTGTATTGCAGGTGACACAAGACGATCATACAATTCTGTTGAAAGAACGTTTCTTGTCTTCGCATTATCACAATGTCAATGCCCGTACCCTTTGCACCCAGCACCAATCGGAACCCCAAATACGATGTAGGTCGCCACTCTCAATTAGCAGGATCATACTAACTCTATATAGGGGGACGACGTACTCCGTGGAGCTGCCGACGGGCGTAGACTTGCCCTACCAGCTAGCGTACCACCGCAGGTTTTGATGCAACTGCCGCGGCTGAAAGAGAAGCGAAGCCTAGATTTCTCCAATACGTTATCAGACTTTGCCGAGGCATTGAAGCGTCTATATGAGCTTCAAGAAGCTGCCTCATACTGGCAGAATCTTTATAATTGTCTCTACCATGATTATTCGAGCGTCAAGGTGCAAAACTCGCAGATGTCCGTGGCTTTAAGGGACAGGGACGAGCAAATAGATCAACTCCGAACAGAAATTCGCGATCTGCAAGTGCAAGTAGCGGAACATACCCTTACGGTGATTGCACAACAAGGGGAAGGAGACTTTGCTCGACCCACCTCTGCATCCGTCTTGCAGTGGATCGAAGCCTATAGCGAGCCTGCCAGCCAAGGAGAAGGCAACCAGATGGACAACCTTAGTCAAACTACCATGTAAAATCCGGGGCGGGCTCTATTTACTTCTTTAACCGAGGCATCATATTGGATGGGATCTGGGGCTTCATTGGCTGAGGAACGAAGTGCTGCAAGTTACCTTTTCGTTTACACGAGTGGCGTGGCAATTCTTAATCCTGCTTTACACATGTGATGTGGTATTCATGCGTCACTAGTTGCTCACTAGTCCTTGGAAGTATAGGACCCGTGACTGGGGTTTGTTTAACAATTCTAAGGATTGCTCAAACGTGTCAACATGAACTTACTTAAGGACTCAATCGAACTGGTGACATTACGGCCAGTACTCTGCCCACTGTCCTATTCGACGAAGTAATCAAAATGCTCGGCCTGCAGAACGGGTCGTTAAGCGTGCTGACATCGTCGCTTATGGCCATCCCGCAGTGTGGTAACTCTGTCACCTGTGCAAGTACCGTACGCCACTAGCAGCTGAGTTCAGATATGCGCTAATCCTAGAAACAGTGCAACAGCGTGAGCGGATTATTCCCCGACAGAGTGGTTTTTCCCACCATCTCTGCCGAGAACTCGGTGCTGGGATTTGATAAGGCGCATTCAGACCGCTGGTCAAAGACATCGATCCTTTCACCCAGCTGCATTTTCCTGCCGTCTAGGGTGGAGGATTTGTCAGAAACGGTAAAAGTGCTCGTCTCGGCAAGCTGCCAATTCGCGGTCAGGTCAGGAGGCCACAACCCCATTCCGGGGGCTAACGACATCAACGACGCCGTCTCCATCGACCTGCGGTACCTGAACCAGGTCGGTCTGGCGCCTGATCGCAGCTTCGTCAGCCTGGGCGCTGGCGGCAACTGGCTCAACGCATATAGCGCCGTTGCAAACGACAACATCGCTTTCCCCGGAGGCCTGTGTGGCACTACTGGTATTGGCGGTGTCACCATCGGCGGTGGCCAGTCACCTTTCAGCGCTAAAGTTGGCTGGGTTGTAGACAACGTTCTCAACTTTGAGTTGGTCCTAGCCAATGGCGAGATCGCTAACGCCAACGCTACGCATAACAGCGATTTATTCCGGGCGCAGAAGGGTGGCGGCTTCAACTTCGGCATCGTGACTAGGGTTGATATCAAGGCGTTTCACCATTCCAACGAGCTATGGGGCGGCGAGATCCTAGTGCCCTGGACTTCCGCCGCGGAGCAGGTGGCATTGAGAGCAACGGTAGAGTACACACGGCAAAATAACGAGAACGTGGACGCGATGCTGCAGACTGTCTTCTATTCGTTCAGCAACGGCACCTCCGTCATCGACTTCGCGATCGCAGCCACGGATAACGCCACGAACCCGGCAATTTTTCAGCCCTTCACGAGCATGCAGCCACAAATTTGGAGCACGGTGTCATCGCGGTCACTGGTGAACTTTGTGACTGAGATCATCCTAGCGCAGCCTGCGGGTTACCGGTAAGCATCTTAACATTTACCTCGCAGGCTGAACGCCATTTAACTCAGCTATCTAGCAATCTCATGGTCACCGTGACAGTCAAAAACGATCTCGAAACATTACACGCCGTTCAGGAGATAAGCAACGCGGTTGGTAGAAAGGCTAAGGCAAAGGTGCCTAATATGGACTGGTTATTTCTATATACGCCCCAACCTAAGGTCATCGAGAGAAATAGTCGCTATAGTGGTGGAAATATGCTGGGGCTAGAAGGGCAAAATGGTGGAGACCAACTTGGTAAGTGCCTCATTGTGGAATACGTATATAAGGAATACCACTAACGCTAGGTGGAAAATATAGTCATCCTCCTCCAACCACAATGGTTTGACGCCTCGTACGACGAGATCATGTATGCCTTCGCTGAAGAATGGGTCAATTGGGTTACCAAGGCTTCCAAACGTCTAGGAACCTACCAAAGGTTTCTCTATATTAACTTTTCCGCCAAGTTTCAGGACCCTCTCAGTTCTTACGGCGATGACAATGTTCGCTTCATTTCGGATGTTGCCGAAAAGTACGACCCAGCTGGCGTGTTCCAGCGGCTGACGCCGGGTGGCTTTAAGATAAGCCTCGTTGATCTGCCCAAGTCTCTGGCAGTTTTCGAGCTTCCTGGCCAATAAGTATCTGTGCAATATTGCAGAGTTCTAAATCCATATTGAGCCATGTCGGCCACAACGAACCTAGAGTATGCGAGATCTAGGGCTTGCGGACTTGATCTCCTCGTCTCAGAGCAGTATGGTCGGAATTGGGCCTCTCGTTCCCATGTGCATTTGAACCCGTCCGTCCGAGACACAGAGCAGTTCTATAGACTCATCGCGGTCATGCATCAACTTGGGCCCTTGGGGACAGTACTTTGCACGTGCTTGACTTGAGGTGCCTGTACACGGTAAGAAGTGCGGCTTGTGATACAGAGGGCGAACTTCTGTTGGCCCGACCGCCACTGAATTCGGCTTTCTTGTGTCGCGTTATCCATGGCCGTGATCGCAATCACGAGTGGAAAGTTTTCCGCTCTCGCAATCAAGAATTCCACGAGATTGTATGGGCTCAAACCACCAAGGAGCGGCTCCATAAGCCTCCCGTGCCCAGCACCACCATTGCGACCGAGCCAGACAGACGAATTAAACGGGCTGAGCACCGTTGACGGTCTCAGAGACTCTCGACCATGAGGAAGCACCGACCGGACGCATTAGGCGCCACAGAACAGACACACTGCACAATATGTCAACGTCGAACATCTTACTGACACTGTGTATTGACATGCGCAGAAATGATACAGAACAATGCGCAGTACTGATAAATGCAGTTAACCTCCTGGCTATTGAAAGGGGA
The DNA here is from genome assembly GCA_023628555.1 of Chaetomiaceae sp. R4402. NCBI lineage: Eukaryota > Fungi > Ascomycota > Sordariomycetes > Sordariales > Chaetomiaceae > Chaetomiaceae sp. R4402. Next base: position 14,878 of record JAMAKO010000154.1, read on the forward strand.
ACTCTGGGAGCCGTCCGCACTCTTGTCTTTCCTTCATCATGTTTAGCGTACTCGTAGTTTCGTCATAAGCTAGTTGCAATATGCTCGTTGAAACCGTTAGACGTATCACTACATGTACAAAGCGAGCAGCTAGCCTTGCTTTCCTCCACATCGATAACAAGCATTTTCCTAACATTACTCCCTGCAGTGTAAGATTGTGTTCTTCTTAGTTCATTCGGCGTGCTTTGACGCAAGAGGTTGGCGTATCCAGGATGAGAGTCGACGGTATTAGGCGAGAAAAAGCTTTAGCGTATAGCGTTACCAGATATAGTAGTCAGAGCCTTTAGCGTAGCTGAGGTAGAGATGGAGAGAAAGAATAGAGACGACAAAGGAAAGATACTACCACTCCCAGACTTCGCACTAACAAGTTGGTACATGTAGTTACTAACAACTAGGGTATTGTTGCTAGCCAAACCCCTGTCTGGAACATACGTGGCTGCCTTGCAGTTACGTCTACAAAACGGGTCTTACCTCGCCAATACTTTGAGACAGACAACGAAGACTTTACCTTACTTTGGACACAGATGCTAGTGTTCAGGAGTGCCTACCACAGAGGGATTGTCGGTCCGACCTGTGGTATTGAACTGGGGTGGATTACACGCACCTATTCAGGGGGCATTCAGGGGAGCTGACAGGGGTCGCATTTTTGTGTTTTTCAGCCTTGGCATGTGGCCCTGGCGCATTGTGTACAGTATTTAGACAGAACCATCGCCCACCGCTCAGAGAGCAAGGGGGCAGGCAACGAGGCTTCTTTCTCTTCTTCCCAAAGGACGCTGTTGAGCTCCTGAGGTTCCCCTCCGTCTGACCAGACGGAGACTTTATTTAACTGTTTGCTGCGGGCTTGTTGAAGCACCGTAGCTGTGTTTATCTATACGTATGTCTGGGCGGCTCACGCCACCCATGCGGTACGTATACCATCCTTTTGAGGGTGGTTTGGTGTGTTGAGAGTTCGACCACCAGTTCAGTATAGCTCTAGGTGTATGGGAAATTCTCACTCATAAGAGACCAATCCTTGGGGCTTTGGCCTCGGCGATCTTCGGCCGAACCCCTGACTCGTTATCCCTGACGACGGCGCCAGGTCCACCTTGCGACCCACGCCCCCATTTGGATGCTCATTGCAAGCGCCCGTGCCCGTGAGACGGTGGCTATGTAACTAACACCGTTCGAATCGGTAATTGAATGTGGCTAAGCCTCAATACGTTCCTAATTATAGACAAAGAACGTAATGACTTAACTACTAGGTTGTCTCGAAGTGTTGCTGGTTAATTATAACTAGCTAAGGCGCATTACATTGTAGACCCCTAGGAGTCGACTACTGTATATGAAGGTTGTCTAATACCAGTATAAAACATTCCACTAGCTCCAATACAGTGGATTCTATATTCGCTACTATAACCTGATCATTAATCACGTTACGCTTATTGCTCTGAGTTTCGCTATAATGAGAATTCTTAACAAAGCTATACAACCTTTTATCATCGTGGTTGACGGAGAAAGACGCGTTACAAATCAAGACAGCTGGAGCTACGACGAAAAAGAAACCACATATGTCTACACATTCCCAAATAACGAAACCAAGCCAATCGCAAGTTTCAACATGTGACGAATCTCGGGCCCCTAGGGTTCTGAAAGGGACTCCTGGAAGTATACTCTGGGTAGAGCCTAAGGTTCGGTGAAGCCAAAGGGTTCACAACAAAAATGTCTCAACAGTAGGTCTAGCGAACTGATTGTATTGCTTACTGAGGAAGCTACAGTGTGCCCGTAGGCATAGAGATCGTGGTCTTAAATACATGCTTCCTCCTGTCGCTCACCTCTGCTCACGAGTGAGCGGTGGTGATCGCGCTCACTCGCTCACCCTCGTGAGCGGGTGAGCGGTTATGCCCCTGGCCGGCGCCCCTGGCGCGGCTGTGCGTAATGATTGGCTGTGGTCGTTCCCGGGGGTGCCCCACCAGGCCCCTCGTTGGGTCAAATCGTGACACAACATACAACTGGCAGAGACGCTACCTACAGGTTGGCCGCCGAACTGGGCAGCCATGATAAGCGGTCATGCTGTTACGAATCATTATGTAATGGGTCCACAGTACTACTTAGGGTACTTGGGGCCTGGAAAACTAACCTTAACCTTCCAAATTGAACTAACAACGCAGAATATTACTGGCATCACCCTCTTCGTCGCACTTCAAAGCGACGTATACAAAATACAAGAAATCTTAACTTACGATAAGCGGCCCGGAAATGATTATGGGCCTTTCAAAGCCATTACATCCATACGTTTCTCACCACCCTTTGGCGTTGTTCTTGCTGGAGAACAATGCGTCACCAAACCCGACCGGATCTGGGAGCGCGACGATTCAACTAAATACATATACAAACTTTTACGTAACACAGATAACCCGGTGTTGGACTTTAACATACATTTACAGCCGCCAGGTACTCTACCTGTTTGTTGGCCTAGAGACTGGGCAGCTGTCATAACGGGTCACGCATTTCAAAATGGTGTATCCGCGGCTCGACAATATTACTTAGGGTACCTGGGAAACCAAAAACGGAGCTCAAACTTTCAATTCATGCTAACAGGGCAAAACAATACTGGAATTACACTCTTCATCACACTCTATACCGATTCAAAGGCAATAAACAAAATTCTGACTGAGGATGAGTCGCGGAGATATAACGATGCACCGAAGGTTAAGGATGAATCACGGAAAAGGCTTGGCGAAACTCAGCATGATGAAACTAGAAGCAAGAAACATCGGGCAGCATGAGGGCAGATGAGCCGCAGGGGGGGCTTCCCAGTCAACAGGCGCGATTGCTAACTTGATAAGCGGGAAAGCAGAGACACTACAGAGCCTTAATTGTAACGGGCTGAGCCCGGTGTTTGGCCTCGGCGACCCTCGGCCGACCCCTGACGCAACCCCTGACGCCATCTCGGCTCGCTACCCTTGACAACAGCGCTGGGCCCACCACGCGACCCACATCCCCATCTGGTCAGACGAAGATCTTGTCGTGGGAATGATCCTTTGGTCTCTTTCTTCTTTTCTCCTCAAGATTAGTGTACTCGTAGAGTCGTCACTAGCTAGTTGCAATACACTGCCTGGGACCGTTACATTAATAGCTGTTATATATATACATTTCGAAGTCCCTTTTAGATTGATCGTTATGGAAATCATTAGTTATAGGCCTGACTAACTAACTATACAAGGCTAAGTAGATGGTGGGGTGAGCAACTTGAATTCAGTGTTTGTAGATAAATTATACCATACGTTGCTGTGCTATCGGAGATATGGCCACTCCATTTTCCTCCCCCTCCGCCCCCCAACCCCCCGGCAGACCACCGTCAGCGCAGGTATTTGTACCAGGACCGGTTACTATTTGAAAAGGTGCCTCTCGGAGGCGTGCCTCTCTATAAAACCACTCGACGCTCCCAGTACCGTCTTCCGTGTCTTCTCGTTCTTTTTGGTTCAACCCCCGAGATGTCTGGCATTGCACCATTCAAGCTAGGCGGCTACCGCAGTTGCTCCAATGAGCCTAACGACAGTGAGCGCGACTATGAGGAGCCTTACACCGACTCAAGAGTGCAAACCCAACGTGGAAGGATTATTATTCGGCCGATATCCATACTTCTCATGGTGTGGAGCATCGTTCTGGGACTGCTACTTATGTGGTACCTGCCAGGTTTGAACCCCAACATGCCGTTACGAAAGAATGAGGGGTATCATCACCCATCGATTGGTAGGTGCTCACTCTGCTTTCCTTTCACCTAGAACGTGAAGGACCAGAAACAGGAGTACACAGCTAACTTATAGCAACGCAAAAGTCCCGGCGAGTGTCGGGGACGTACAAAATGTGCCGATGCGCTGGGCGTTTCAGTACAGCGCAGCGAACGCTTCGGGAATGGCGGAGGTGGATCAGAACTGGGAACAAATTGAAGCTTCATTGGGTATGGTCTCCATTCCACACACCGCTGCAGCCGAACAGGGCCTCCCACCCACCATGGACGACCCCCGTAACAATACCAAGGGCGTATACACTATCGAGGCGTATCACTCGCTTCACTGTCTGGTAGGCTCACTGCCTGGACACCGTTAAGTCCGAACACCAATGTGCTTACTTACCTACCCATATGAAGGTCATCATCCGTCGGACAATGTTCCAGCTCGCACGGCGGCAACCACTTGATATTCCATTTGGTCACTCCACACATTGCTTTGGAGCGCTGCTACAGGCTGTGTTGTGCAACGCGGACGCAACGCTCATGTACATGCAGCCCGGGTCCGGCCCTGGTGACGGACAACTGCGGAGCTGCCGCAACTGGCGCGCGCTGCGGGACTGGGCTAAACAAAATTCGGCGTGCATGGCTACAAATCGTACGGGCATCGCCAACCTAGATATTGATGGTTGCGACCGCATTCGGGCCGGAGACGGTGTGTTGCTGGGTGATGGCTAGTTGCAGGGCTTATCCGATTGGTGGTGTTTGGCCAACCAGATACAACCGGATGCTAATAGGTTTCTATTTACGTACATAGAAATCAGCATGACAATGGAAGGCTGAGCATACTGTACGCTGCACCCTTTGCAGGGGCAAGGCGGCCCACTGGTTAGGTTACTACGATGGCCAGTATTGTGACAGTCGATGACCGGAGACGATCACGTATCGGACTCGAAGCTACCTTGGAAGCCTTACACTAACCAGTTTGATGACACGCAGCGTTGTTGCTATCTACGTATAGAGACGATATAGACACATTAAAAACAATGTCTTTGTTATATGTCGTCTTATTCGAGTTGTCTTCTCTTTCCAGGGAACGTTTGCCGTCAACAGCAATTACCGACTACGCTGCCAAATGGCTCGGGCTTCCCCCTTCCCAAAGAACTGTATCATCGGCTTACTGTAACTTTTCATTGCTCGTTTCTGCTCAAGGTTGTGTACAGTAATGGCCGAAATGAGTGTCCGGGTTTTTGATATTAAGAGACCGTCCACACAGACCAGTTTTGGCACATTGCTACTCATACAGTGCGCCAAACCACTTATACGGCGACAAAATTAGCAGCAGCCAAGACATCGCGGCAACAAAATGCAGCTAAAGTTCTGGATGCGATGAAAACAATAGGAAAACAAAAGGCCAGATCCAGCTACCTACTCCACTTGGCAACGATGGCCAAGGACAATTGCGTGTCTGGATGGTTTAGGCCAATGACTCGCTGCCGCGAGCCAACACCCTGTTTATCCAGCCTTTGTCAGTTGCAGTGAATAGTCAGTCCTTCAGTTGAGCCTTATCGAGTGGGAACCATTGTTGTTGAATGCTCTGGGTAGCCAAGGTAGGCGGTTAGTTACCTCCTTGTCCGGCAATACGCCTTACTTGGCCACCGCGCTGGAGACCTTCATGGTGGAAGGGTCGAGCAAGGAAGAAGTATTAGCGCTCTTGCAGTGAGCATGGCGTGCCATTCCCGAGATCGCCGTTGCATCGGAATTTACGCTTGCGACCAGCTTTTTCGGTTTAGGGGCAAGCTTATAATGCGTCCGTTAGTGCGTCTTCATGGTCACAGTCTCCGAGACCGTCAACGGGGCTCAGCCTGTTACAATATCTATCGAAAAAAACGCTCTATTTCAGATAATCAGAGAGCAATTTGCTCTATAGTGACTCGGTTAGATATCTGCGCCCGCACCCCTTTCGCATAATAATTAGGCAATTTCCGAATAGCCCCCCTTGGTAGCGGTTTGAAGAGCATCCTGCTGAAGGATTCCACCTTTTGCGTCCACTCGCGCGCCCTTGTCAAGTAGAGTCTAGTATTTGGACAACCTCTTTATTGCCTACAGCGGAAGCAGCTATAAGAGGGTAAGAAAACATGCCACCATATGCATTAACATCTGCGCCGTTCTCTAGAAGCATCCGAACTTTCTCCTCGTTACCGTGCTGGGCAGCATCCCAGAGCGCTGCGGATGTATTTTGCTCCATGATGAAGCTTATTACAATGTATAGGCAAATAAAGCTTTAAATAATTAGAAGACGAATAAGAGATAATAAATAGAGAAAATCGAGGATTATATACTCAGATGTGGTTACACAAACACACAACACACACAATCTATTCCGCCCGGCAGGCCTCACCCGAAAGGGCAACTAATTATAGCATATCTGAATTGACGAGCATCATCAGTTAAGAAGGCAGGGTTTATCCCCTCGCGATATGGTGTTCCGAATTGTAGAAACCTTGTGTTCAAGCGACACAACGGCAAATCCAGTTTTGACGGCCTGCTTGTCATTGATGATTGGCTTGCCATAATTGGTTCTGGGGAAGGGATGGGTGACAAGGCGTTATTGACTTCTTGGAAAGGGTCGACAGGCGCTCCTTATGGAGCTGCTCCAATTTTGGAGGGCGTGGAAATGGAACTTTGCGTTCGTTGACTCTTGTCGATGAAGGTGATATGTAGCGCCTGGTGTGTACTGAACTCTACATGTACAACGAACCATGGTTTCACCCTGGTAACTAGCCCGCAAACCGGCCCGTGCGGATAACCTTTCTGAAATAATCGACACTGATTTCGGTTTCCACTGTACTGCTCGTTGTATCCAGAACTTACCCGTCGTAGGCGCGCACCTTATATCCTCTTCTTCTTCCTTTTCTCAGCTTTTGATTAGCAAAATTGAGCCTCGCTCATCGCTTTTAATGTCGCCTGTCTCTCATAGAGACAGCACTTGTTACACTTAGGTATTAAAGCACGTTTTAAGCCTTTATCAACCTTGCATCAAGAGCTACCTTTACGTTTGTTTCAGGGAGCACTTGCTAAGTTATGATTCAGAATGAACAATGGATTATACAAAAACGTTGCTTGATTTGAATGCCTAGTTATAGTTATGAAACTACATCTTCGATATTCTTTTACTCAAGATCATTAAGTGAATAGACTTGCTCTTTCCTTGACTGATAACGTCTAATTACCTCTACCAGCTGCAATTAGGGTGAACTGGCGAGAGATTGATACCGTAGGAGAGCTCGACGCCTATATGAAGTGCGGTTAGCCCTGTGACTTAGCGATTCATATAATTCAAGGAGGATCTGATTACCATCTTCCACGAAGGCGCAAAGACTAGCCTTTGGAACAGGTGTCGGGCTTACGTAGGGGACAGCGGCAGCTGTGAAAATGAGCAACGTTTGAAGCTTCATGATTATACTATTTCTCGTTTGCTTCCTATAGCATTACTAAAAACCTTAGAGTCCTCACTCTACTTATATATTCAATGCCCGGTGTATGAACCAACTCCTTCTGGTTAGTGCGATGCTTTATGTGGGGAGTGTTGTGCGAGAAGGTCATCTGTTCACTATAACGAACGGCGTACTGAGCGATCAGGCAGGTGACATCTCCACCCACCTACTCCTGGCACTTCCCCTTTACTTTGTTAACGTCAACGTCATATAGTACAGAACGCTATATAGTCGCCAGATCGATGACTTGATGCAGACGCATACCGACTACGTAAGCAACCTCAAATTCTTTTGTGGCTTCAGCGAGGACCTCTTTGCTTCCTTCCCCGCCTCCATAGAAGAGAAGGCTCTTGAAGCCAGATATAAAACTTTGTATGCCAACACACCTAGACTCGCAAGCTAGTCCACAACTATATGTACGGGATATTCTGAGTATGAAGGTTATGTGTATCTGCCCAGTGATTCTGTACAGAAAAAGGAAAGGAGACTGTGGTTAGTCAGCTTGTGCATCCCCGTGTGACGAGTTTCAAAGCCCCTAGCGTCTGCAAGGGACTCCTGAAAGTATAGTCGGGGTTGGAGCTTGAGGTTCAGTGAAGCCAGAGGGTTCACAACCAGTGCAGTCCAAGTGTCTCTCTCCAAGTGTCAAACAGTTGTAATCCTGAAGATGTATTGCTTACTGAGGAAGCTACAGTGTGCCCGTAGGCCTAGAGATCGTGTTTCTTAAACACAAGCTCCCTCCTTTGTTCGCTCGTCGTGCTCGCCCTGCGAGCCGGTCGAGTTGGTTCGGATCGTTGGGCTCGCATAACGATCCTTTCAAGCCTCTGTGTTGGATCGCTGTCTGTTCCTCGAGCCATTCCTCAGTGGTTGCTAAGTGATTGGCTCGAAGCGCGCCCTGCGCGCCCCACCCGGCCACGTTCATGGCCAGGTCGTGACATATATGTATATAGTCATTCGTTCTGAGGGACTCTGGACAGTCTCCTCAGTAAGCAATACAAGCAGTTCACCATACCTACTGTTGAGACAATTGCTTGCGCACTTGTTGTGAACCTTTGGCTGCATCGAGACCAACCAGTCTATCATTCGTACCTTCGAGAGCCCTACAGCACATCGGCACGACTGCCTGTGAGTTTCGTCACAGATACAAGCCGTCAAGCGATGGCTCTACAATGGTACATCCCGGCAAATTCCTTGCATCTTAGCTGTTATGCTTTGTGTTTATTTTTAGAGGCAAGTTAAGCCTCAGCTATAAATAAGTAATAGTTTCTACAATTGTATAAATCCCCCCTTCTACGTCCGAATAAACTGCTTGTCAGAACTTACTGATCATTCACTGTCCAGAATACATACTACGGTTATCAAACCCAACTTGACTACTAAATACAATGACAAGTTCATTCTATGTTTCTTTGAACGTTAAGGGGCGTGATTGGACAGACCGTAGGGCTGAGGTCATAGTCCCAATCAAAATGCTACCACACTTTGCGGCCACCGATATTGCCACCCTTGAAAGGATAACGTATTTCATATGCGAGCGGCGCATATAAGCGAGCGGCGCACTGGTAAGGGTTGCATAGAAACTTGGACACG
>JAMAKO010000155.1:0-22162 GCA_023628555.1 Chaetomiaceae sp. R4402
AAGAATCGGGCCGAGCCCACTAGTTTGACCACGCTATAGCCCCCGCCCCCCCCTGGGTGGGCGAGGGATATAGGGTCTGTGACGAGCGAGCGAGGAATAGAGGCACGATGGCTCAAATGATCCTACTCAATTACGTGAATCTAGAGCTAAGGAAAAGGGAAGAAAAAGGATTAAGATATAGGATTCCTGCAATAGAGAGAAAACATAGGTGGGAGGCGTATAGTCCACCAGCCTAGGGCACAGCCAGGGTTAGGGTCGGACTATCCTGCCGTTACATTCCCCAGGTCCAAAAAAAGCTTGCCTCGAGCTTTCTCACTAGATATCTGCTTGATCTGCTGGATCCTGATTGTTCCCTCTAGTTAAGCCTTCTTTTGTCGTGACCGTTGCGCCGTTCGTAGCGCTATAGATCCAATAGCCGGCTGGTTATTGTCTAGGTGCTCTATATTGTTGAAACGGTCCTCAGCTATAGCCAACAACCATTTAGTTAGCCGCATTGGGGGCCTGGCTTAGTTGGGGTTATCCTCGTAGTAGCGTTATAGGGATGCTAGTGCATTCTTGAAGTCCGATACTGGGTACTATTCAGGATCTAGGTCCTATCTATACTACTATACTTGGTATTGTAGCTTGCTGTACCGCAGATGGCTGGCCGTAACCCTCTCGACCTCCTATTCCTCGGCGCTGGTACTAGTCTTATCTTCGCTAGGCGGGTTCTCCGCAGCCTGGCTAGGTAGTAGGTTGTTTGGGTAACGCCTTAATCGATTGGCTGTGAACACTATCGATCCCTTCTATATCTTGGGGACCTCTAGCTTATAGGCGCCCTTGGCCGTTCTCCCGATTACCTGGTAATGCTGCTGCGTAACTAGGTAAGATAGCTTGTCGCTTGGCCGGTTAGTGAGCTCTCTTTTCTTAATGATCACAACGTGGTCGTCGATATTGAAGTCTAGCTTGTGGTAGTGGCGATTCGCCTATTCCGCTTATCTGGCTTAGGCCTTCTGGATTATCTTATAGGCGTAGCTAACGTAGTTCTGGATACGACGCGCCGTATCTTGGGCCTGTTCGCGGGTTAGTTGGTCAGCGCTTGTATAGTTGGCGAAGCTCTAAGTCCAAGCCTCCTAGTCGAATAGCATTGGCATTAGAAAGCTGAATAGTGCCTTGTGCGGCTATATTCCAGTACTATTGTGTGGTAGGCCCATCTAGGCTACATCGAGGGCGGGTATAGCTCGCGACTAGTTGTTCTGGTAATAGCTTACAAATGGTTATAGCCGCTAGTCGATATACTAGTTTAGGTTCTCGACCTGACTAGCGGTCTAGGAGTAGCCCGCTATAGCCAATTTCTAGTTAATTCTAAGGATATAAGAGAGCTTATCTATAAAAGTAGCTCTAAACTAGGGGCCGCGATTGCTAATGACTTCCTATAGCAAACTAAAGATCTAGTATAGTCCTTTGTAGTATATCTAGGCCGCATTGTATATAGTGGTGTCCTTCCTATAAGGGATGGTCTATAGTGCCTTCGTCAAATAGTCAATTATAACTAACACGTTGTTATATCTATACTTATTAAGGGGCATCAACTTAAAGTCTATAACCAGGCACTACTAGCTATATTATAGGGGTAGGATCGGCTTTAGCAGGCCTAGGGTCTTGTCGCGGGGATACTTCGAAGACCTATAGGGCATATAGTTATCGACGAAGGTCTCGATGTCGCCCGTTATCTAGGGCTACTAGTATCTTGCCTTGACTAGTTGCTTGGTCTTATTCCAGCCTAGATAGGCGGTCGTTAGGCGGTAGTAAGTTTCCTAGATCACCTGGGTTTGAAGGCTGGTCGGTACAACCAGTTTCCCTATATAGAGTAATAAGCGGTCGTCAAGCAGGCTGAAATCGCTCTTCTTGGCTTGAGCCTATTGGCAATATTCCTCGAGCTTAGGTGTAGTGTGGTTGGCGTTTAGAAGGTTGTCTACCATCTAGATCCTAGAACCTTATAGGGGTAAGATACCTTCGTCGAGTACTAGGACTATAGCTATAGCTGTAGTGCTCTAGTTAGCTATACGACTAGGGCGAGTAGTTGTAAAGATCTATATTGTATAGTATACTTTGCGCTTTACCTTCTATATTATAGCGTCCTTAGCCTTTCTAGATAATAAATTGGCTACTGCATTTTCACTGCTAGGGCGGTATATAATCTAGAAGTAGTATTGGGCTAATAGCTCTACCTAACCTACCTGCTAGATATTGAGTAGCTGCTTAGTGCTAAAGTATTTTAATGCCTTGTAGTTAGAGATGATTAGGAAGGGTTCTTTAGTCTATAGACCAATTAGCTTGGCTCGCTAGTACTATAGTGCTTAGATAACCGCTAGTAGCTCCTTATTATAGATATAGTAGTTGTGTTTAGCCCTATATAGGGCTTTAGAAAAGTAAGTAACTAGGTGCTACTATTTATCCTTCTATAGCTAGGATATTACACTAGCGATTATACTCTATAAGGCATTGGTCTTAATCTAGATTAGCTTTCTATAATGGAAATAGCTTAAAATAGGAGTGGTTAGAAGTCGCTGCTTTAGCTCTTTAAATGTACATTGGCAATTAGCTATCTAGGCGAATGAGACCTCCTTTTTTATTAGGTTGATTAGTAGATAGGTAACCCGTCTATACTTATAGATAAACTAGTGGTAGAAGTTATAGAAGCTAAGGAAGGATTAAATGCCTTTAGCGATCGTTGGTATCTCCTAGCATTCTATAGCATTAAGCTTCTTTAGATTAGGAGCAATGCTATTAGTTCTAATAATAAAGCCTAGGAACTTTATCTTAATGATATTAAACTTATACTTCTTAAGGTTAGCTTGCAAGCCAGCTTTGTATAACTATTGTAGGACCCTCTATATATAGTCTTTATAATCTTTCTAGTTCTTAGAGAAGATTAGAATATTATTAATATATATACTATAGAAATTGTTTAGATAGTCTATTAGTATATTATTAATAAATCGCTAGAAAGTAGCTAGGCTATTAATTAATCTAAATAGCAATACCTTAAATTAATAAGTACTATACTTTATTTAAAAGGTAGTTAGATCTATACTATCTAGGCTTATCTAGATTTAATAGAACGCTTAGTAGATATTGATCTTTATAAATACCTTTGCCTTAGCAATTCGAGTAAGGGTTTTATTAATTAGGGGCAGTGGGTACTAGTCCTTCTTAGTTATTATATTAAGCTTATAATAGTTGATATAGAAGCGGAGTAACCTATTACCCTTTAGGGCAAATAGGATTAGCGTAGCCTAGGGGGTATTGCTAGGCTTAATAAATCCCTTTTAAAGGTTCTTAGCAATATACTTATAAGCTATTTTAAGTTCCTTAATAGATAGCCTATATAGAGAGCTATATCTAAGGTCTTTAGGCTACTTGCTAGATAGCAGTTTAATATAGTGGTTGACCTTAGCTTAGAATAGAGGTATTATATCTAAATCTACTTTGCTAAATATATCTAGATAGTTATAATAGATAGTAGGGACTTGGCTTAGTGCCTATTGCTAAAGGTCTAGGCTATTAGATTCTATCCTCTTGCTTTTAATTATTCTATCTAGCTTATTTAGAGTAATCTAGCTAGTTTAGGCATCCTAGGTAGCTTAGTAGAATCTAATTGCTCCTAATACTACTATTTAGAGAGAACAATGTTTATACTAATTAGTAGAATCACGTTGCAATATATATAGGCCTTGAGTATTGATACTTTGCTTAGAAGGATCTAGGTTTGCCTAACTAGGGTGGTCCTAGATTATAGCGATTGTTATATTTAATAGTGGTAGTAGCTGCATCTCTAGGGCTTGTTCTATCTTGTAGAGGCTCTTATTCTATAGTATAGTCGATCTAGTTGGATCTAGAAGTAGTTAGGCTAGAATTGTCACTTGGCCTATAGGGGTAATAGCCTTCTTGGTTAGGATTAGTTCTATCCTCTTTAGCTTAGTAATCTAGTTCTAGATTACTAAAGCTCGACTATTCTAGTAGCAATAATCTTCTTACTCTATTAGCTAGTTGCATTATTAGATATCCTTAATAATCTTTTAGTCTAGAATAACTATTGGGCTATCTATATAGTCCAATGAGATATTATTATCCTTCTAATAAGTTAGGTCTAGAAGCTATTTAACTAGGTAAACTAGGCGATAGTGCTTATAGTTAACTATTATATTATAGAAGTTAAACTACTTATAGCTGATAATTAAATTGTAGGATATAGCGATCTTGATTATCTATTTATTATAAATAGTCTAGTTCTATATTGTTAGATAGCCCTATAGTATAGTTGTAATTAGCTAGGTATCTCTCTAATTATATCCGTTAATAGCTATAGGCTTAAATCTAGTAAATTCCTTTAAAAATAGGGTCTTTTGTAATTATAATACAAACCTCTTGCTTATAAAGAGGTACCTGTTTACTTCTATATTAATTAAAGTAGTAGATATAGTTAAGGACATTTTATTATTAGCTATTTTAGTAGTAGTAAGGAGAGGTTTACTACTAAGATAACTATATAGGAAGCTAAATCTACTACTCTTAATAGACATTACTTCTAGAAGGGAGACTTTATTATCTAGGGGTTCTAGTTTTTTAACCCTTCTTAATTAGATTAGCCCTACTCCTCTAGTTGAACTATAGCCCAACATTGCTAGACCTTCTAGATATAGGCCTCTCTTCTAGAATTAGTTATTGGCGCTACCTATTTAGGAGGCTTCTAGAGGCAATCCCTATTAAGATATCCCTTCTTATAGCAATAGAAATAACGACCTTCCTTATATAACTTGTATACTACGTTAGGAGTTAGGCTAGTAGATACTATACTACTATAGTTAGTAGTAAAACTCTTCCTATAGCTATTGGTAGCTACCTTAGTTGGGTTAGCTCTATTAGCTAATAGCTAAGTAGGTAGTTTATTCTAATAGCGTGTAGCTGCTTTCTCTTTAGCCTACTTATTAACTAAGGTAATCTCTAACCCTAGATGAACGAACTAGTTAAAGGTGACTATTAGGTCTATATATATAGTAGCTAACTAGCGCTATAAATTGGTTATTAGTTTGTACTTGAGCTTGGTCTTCTATTAGATATAAGTTTTACTATATTTACTAGCTAAATATATAAAGTCATTCTTAAATATATTAAACTTGTTAGTAGGCTTTATCTTTAATCTATTATACTTGTTAAGCGACTTCTCGGCCTAGTTAGGATTATAGTAATTCTTCTAGAGATAGGTAAGCAATTAGGTTAAGATATTAATTAGCTTAGAGTATATATTATATAGGTATAGCGCAAGTTTGCAAGAAGCCTTGCCTTCTAGGCGCAATTTAATATAAGCCTATCGAGCTATATTATTATAAAAATAGTTAGTATTAACCTTTATTTTATTCTTAATAGTATAATACTAATATTTGAATTCTTATATATTACAACTAGCTTTATTATACTAGATAGAGGGGTTGGAGACCTTGCTACTATATCTATTACTATTATTAGGATTAGCTATACTACTTTAGCAACCTCCCTAGCTACTAATATAGCTCTATACTACTATATTAGCGATAGCTTAATTCAAGTTGCAAGCTTCTTCTTATAAGCAATTAATTATAGCCTGCTAGTTAGTAATAGTAGTAGCCTAGTTATTAATTTAGTTGCTTATAGCTATTATAGGGCTATTATAGAGTATAGGAACCTAGTTATAAATAAGCTTTATATTATTATCTAGCTCCTATACTATTATATATAATTCCTTAACTTATTTAGTATATACTATAGCTATAAAGCAATATAACTTAACTTCTTTAAAAACTTTATAGGGGTTTAAGGCTACAAGCTTTATAAATTTATTAGCATTAATAACCCTATTTATATTAGGAATATTATTCCTATCGATCTAGATTTAAAGAGGTATACTAGATACCTTAGTATAGGTCTTCTTCTAGTAGATATTAGCAAACTAAGTAATCTTAATCTATATCTTAGATACTAGATTATTAGTTATCTATTAGTACTAGACATTATCTAGGCAATTAGTAATCTCTCGCTTAAAATCTTTATAGGTTAGCTAAGTTAAAGGCTTAGGCTTATTATCGTATTTAATCGTTGGCGCTAATAGTCGCCTACCATTATAGCGCTTCGCGTTCTTTATTAGGGTTTTAGCTATACTATTAAAGTGGACTTCCTTACGTATATACGCACCTTCGTTCTAGAATATCCTGTCTAATTAGTTTGTTTAGCTAGCTGATCTATAGATTAATGGATCTTTAGCTATCTTACTAATTCGTTTGGTTGACTACTAAGGAGTTGCTTGGTCGATCGTATAGTGGCGAGCGACCTTAATCGGTTCTTCAATTAGGATATTATTAAAGCTTTCCTAGGTAATAGAAAATGAGCTCTAGATTGTGACGAGCGAGCGAGGAATAGAGGCACGATAGCTCAAATAATCCTACTTAATTACGTAAATCTAGAGCTAAGGAAAAGAGAAGAAAAAGGATTAAGATATAGGATTCCTACAATAGAGAGAAAACACAGGTGGGAGGCGCACAGTCCACCAGCCCAGGGCACAGCCAGGGTTAGGGTCGGACCATCCTGCTGTTACAGGGTCCTGCTACTGCCTTCGGCCTTTGTTGAAGTGGATTAGCTTGCATTTTTGAGCTGTAAAGGCCATCCCCTAGGTGCTAGCCCACTGTAGGCAGGTCTTCTAGGCGCGCTCTAGTTGCCGAGTATTAGCTGCCGAGTGCTTTCTAAAGGCTAGTAGGTTTGTATTGTCGGCAAAGCCTACTATACTAATCGTTGGGTGGTCCTGCTTTAGAGCCTTGTATAGCGAGGCTATATATAGGATAAAGAGTACTAGCGATAGTAGGGAGCCCTGTGGGACCCCCGCCACCACTGGAATATCCCCTGTTTGTTGGCCGTCGAAGTGTAGGATCGCTACCTAGTTGTTTAGCCAAGCCCTCACCTATACCACCACCTACCGTGGGAAGCCCTGCTCCCGCAGGGTGGCTAGGAGCTGGGTGTGGTTAATAGTGTTGAAGGCCCCTGAAATATCCAACTGTAGAAGGCTAGCCGTCGCCCGCTGCCGCTAGGCCTCCTATGCCTGGGCCACTACTAGCCGAATAGCTAGTTTAGTGGACTAGTGCTCCCTGTTACCCATCTGCTTGGCTGGTAGTAGGCCGTAGGCCTCCACAGCACTAGTGACCCTTTTAGCTACTATTGCTTCTATAACCTTCCTTATAGTAGGTAGGAGGGCTATAGGCCTGTAGCCGGCTGGGGTTTGGTAGGCTTCTAGGGTTTTTCCTAGCTTCTAGAGGACTACTGTTTTGGCCCTCTTGAATCTTCCTAGGAACTACCTAAGCCGAAAACACGCCTCTGTGAGTACTGCTAGCACTTTAAATAGCGGTTGGCTATAGGCTTTCAATAGGCTAGTGGGTAGGTGGTCGTCGCCTAGGGCCTTCCAGGGGCTGATTTTCGATAGGGTTGCTTTAATATCCCTCGCAGTGACCTTTTCCTCTATACTAAACCGCGCTTCCTACTATTCTAGTAGGTCCAGGTCCTATATATCTGTGAGGTTAGCTTCTAGACTAGGGAAGAATCTCTCTGCTAGGGCCCTAGCCTTGTCCTGGTAGGTGGAAAGGTTAGGCCCCCCTGGTTGGCCTGTAAAGGCTAGTAGTTTAGGGGGGTCTAGGGGGTTAAAGCTCTTGCAACGAGCCTACCTCTCGAGGTTCTATAGAAGCTCTAGGTGGTGGGTGGCCTTCTGTAGCGTTCCCCTTTAGGCCTTCGTCTTTTCCTTATTGATGATAGCTACTAGGGCCTGTAGGCCCTAGCTTAGCTTCTCCTTGCTGTAACTTGATAGGGCTAGCTTATATTCCTTTTTGGCCCTCCTAGCCTCTTTCTAGGCCTCTCGGACCCTCTCTGACCACCAAGGGGACTCTCTACCTCTATTAGCCTTCTTCTAGGGGGTGGCAGCCCTAGCTATACCCTGTAGCTCTTCGATTAGTTGGTTGAAGGCTCCTTCTAGGCCTGCTTTTTCTGTAACCCGGGCTCTAAGGCCCCGTGGCCCAGGGTCTTCCAGTCCTATCCTCAGTGGGATACAGGCCGCCTTGGCCTCCACCTGGTTCCTGTTCATCATCTTCCAATTCCAGTTCTATAGCTAGGCTTATAATGGGGGGGGGCCGCCAGTATAGACTTCGAGAACTTGTAGGTAGTAGTCTGATTTTCCCCTAAACTCCAGGCTGTAATAGGCTGTTGGAAGGCCTATAGTTGCCTAGAAATGGTTGATAGTCGATGTATAGCCTTGTTGGCTCCCCTAGGGGGCCCTCGTTATAGTGCTAGCTAGGGTTTGGAGGCTAAGGTCCTACTATAACGCTATTTCCATTAGGGCCTTAGCCTTCCTATTATACCAGTTGTATTGGTCCTACTATAGGTGGTGGAGGTTGAAGTCCCTAGCTAGCACTGCTGGGTAGGCTGGGGCCTAGCGGGCTAGAAGGCTCTATAGGAGGCTTATATCGTCGAGGGGGTTGTAGATAGACTAAAGCTCTAGTCCACTACTCCCTAGCCCTGGGAACCAAACCCTGCAGTAGTCCTCTATAGCCTCGTATTCCCATTACCCTATTTCGAACCTTTGGTTAACGTATATAGCCGCCCGGCCCCTATAGGAGTGGACTAGGTGGTAAACCAAACTTCTAGGGTAGTAGGTTGACTTAGTCTGCTGGTTGATCTATAGCTCTTGGATTGCTAGGAGGTTGTATTGGGCCTCCTCTAGCAGGGCTTTAAGTGCCTGCTTGTTGCCTTCGATGTTCCAAAGTAGGATCTTAATTTTCATTGCCTCCTATAGGCGTATCATCTGGTTGGGCCTATTTGGCTAGTTGGGTAGGCTAGGTAGGCTAGGTAGGCTAGTTAGGCTAGGTAGGCTAGGCAGGCTGGGTAGGCTGGGTAGGTTGGGTAGGCTAGATGGGCTGGACGGGCTGGCTAGCCCCAAATATAGAGCCTCCCGGGCCTAGGCTAATCCTACTTTGGGAGAGGTCCCTTCTAGCTACTGAAATCAGTGTGGGCCAGCCTCTTGTGAGCCTTAGCCTTTTTGCCCCTACCCTCTGAAATCCATCCTCGTCCTCCTCTAGTTGGGGGCGTTCAAAGGTAAATATAGGCCTGGTTTGGTCGGCTGCCGAGGCTGTAGAAGCTCTTATAGGCTCTAGTTCGAATGTTCTTGGCCGGTATTAGTAGGCCTCTCTAGCGCCCTCCTTAGCCCTGATCTGCCCTGGGCACTCCTTGGCCCAGGCTGCGTGGGCCCCCCCGCAGCAGGGGCACTTACAGGGCACCTAGCCCTCTTGGGTAGGGCAGAGGGCCTCCCCGGCCCTCCCACCCTCCCTGTGGGCCCTGGTGCCACACCTCCCATATAGGGCCTCCTTCTGGCAGTACCGCTGTATATGGCCCCACTTCCAGCACCTGAAGCACTGTTTTGGCTCGAGGGCAGCCTAGTAGGGTTTGTAGTCAAGTAGCTAGGCCTTCTAGACAACGCCCTGTTCGCAGGCTTTTCGAGCCTCTTCTTAGCTTTCTAGTGTAACTAGTATAGTAGCCCTAGTAAACCCTAGATTAGTTGGGAGCTAGAATTTAACTTTGTCGATAGTTCGGAGGCCAATTTCAGTGCTAAAGGCTTCCTCTATAGCCCCCTGTAGGTCAGCCTTCCTTAGGCCCTTTAAAAGGACCGTATAGGTCCTATAGGCCTCCTTAGCCTGGTCTCTAAAGGCCTGCTGGATCTACTAGTTGTTTTGCATGTGCTACTCTTTAGTAGTTGGGTCACTAAAAGTAACTACTATATCCCTACTTGGTAGCTTCCGGGCTGCAATAGCTCCCTTTCTAGCCGAGGCTTGGTTGATTGCTTAGATGATTTCGGCTAGGGTTTGCTTGGCTAGTTCGGCTAGTATGTTGGCTCCCCGGACTAGGATCTCTTGGTTGATCCGTTGTGGGATAGTTTTCGATGGGTAGCTTGGTTGGGCTTGCCCAGGGCTAATAGTAGCCCCTGCAGCTACTGCAGCCCAGGACTAGCTCTAGGCTGGCGTCTAGCTAGGGCCTATAGCGGCTTGGACAGCCTCCGTAACTACCTTCTGTAGATAGGTTACTATAAGCACCTCCGGGTTTCCCATTAGCTAGGTTTTCCGCTCTAGAGCTATAAATAGGCTCTATAATTCCTTTGCGAGGCCCCTCGCTGTCCCCTTTTGTTTAGTGGGCACTAGGGCTACTAGGCCGTCGAGGAGGCCCCTAGATACCTCCGTATAAGGCTGTAGGTTCGCTCTAGGCCTGCTGGCTAGCTTGGGTAGGTATGTAGGTAGCTGATTGTAGGTGGGGGGGTTCCCCGTGTTGCCCTCCGTTGCTTCCATTTCAGGGGGTTGTTGGGGTCGCTTAGCCCCAGGGGGCGGCTCGTGTGGCTTGTGTGGCTGGCTCCGGCTTGGCGTTGGGCTTGGCGCTGGGCTTGGCGCTGGGCTTGGCGCTGGGCTTGGCACAGGAAAAGTCTGCTGGTCGGTCCCTCGGCGGCCCTATCCTTCGCATACACCCACAGCGGCCGGGCGGCTGGCCGCGCGCGGTTGCAGCTGGGGTGGTTAGATAGGGCTTTTTGAGAGCTTTCGATCGCAGGTAGTTTCGTGGGTTTTGGCGAAGGGGTCGCCCCTTGGGGGGGGTGCGGTTTTTCGAGGAAAGTTTTTTTAGATTATAGATATAGTATTTATAAGCTTAGTTAAAAGGGTATAATAATAGAAGACCCTATAGAAATAAAAGGGGTCCTTTATTACTATAAGTATATATAAGATAACCTTAGTTCTAGAGAAGACTTAGCTCTAGGCTAGCCCTAACCTAGACCTAGATATAGCCTTGCTAGAAGAGCTATACAACTTTACTAACCTCTTTAATAAGGAGAAGGTAGATAGACTTCCCCTATATTAGAGATTAGCCAACTACTATATTAAGCTTAGGAAAGGCCTAGATAGGATAGTACTAGAGCTCCCTTAGGGCCCTCTTTATAATATACTATAGGATTATCTACTAGAGATACGAAAATAGGTTATAGACCTAATAAATAAGGGCTAGATATAAGTAAGCTCCTTGCTAGCTGCTACCCCTATTCTACTAGTAAAAAAGCTAGATAAAGGCTAGCGCTTTTATATAGATTAGTAGGCACTAAATAAAATTACCTAGCAAGATTACTACCTACTACTACTTATTAAAAAGACGCTTTATTCTCTATTAAAGGCCTAATAGTTTACTAAGCTAGATATATAGGTAGCTTTCTATCGAATCTATATTATAGAAGGTAATAAACATTTAATAGCGTTCTAAACTTGGTTTAGACTCTTCAAGTAGCTAGTTTGCCCCTTTAAACTTGCTAATACCCCTACTATATTCTAGCAATATGTTAACAATGCTCTTAGCCTAATATTAAATAATTTTATAATAGTCTACCTTAATAATATACTAGTCTACTTAAAAGGTAGTAGAAAGGAGTATATATAGCAAGTAAGAGAGGTCTTATATAAGCTTAGAGACGCTAGGCTATACCTTAACCTTAAGAAATATATATTTGCTATAAAGGAAGTTAAGTATTTTAGTTATATTATTAAGGCTAAAGTATAAGTCTATTTTAATCTAGCTAAGTTAGTAGTAATTAAAGAATAAAAGTTACTAAATAAAGTATAGAGGGTATATAGCTTCCTTAGTTTTACTAACTTCTATTATAAATTTATCTCTAACTTCTCTAGTATAGCTATTCTATTAACCTAGCTAACCTATAAGAATATACTATTCTATTAGAGAAAAGAAAAGTAAGATACCTTTAAGATACTAAAGACTACCTTTATCTTAGAACTAATCCTAGCTTAATAGGACCTTAATTAAAAGATAGTCCTTAAAGTAAACTATTTAGAGATAGTATTAGGAGGCTACCTCTTATAGTAAAGAAAGGATAGGGTTCTCTATTCTATTGCCTACTATTCTATAAAGTTAATACTAGCTAAAAGAAACTATACTATTTATAATAAAGAGCTGCTTATAATTATCTCTTGCCTTAAAGCCTAGTTAGTAGAGTTATAGAATATTACTACCTCTTTTCTAATTCTCACTAACTATAAAAACCTTAAATACTTCTTCTAGCTATACCCTATTAACGAGCAACAGGCATATTAGATAGAGACCCTCTTCCTCTTTAACTTTAAGTTAAGGTACTATCTAGGACTTTAGACATCGCGCCCCAATGCCTTATCTCGCTAGAAATAAGACTATCTAGAAGATATCTATATAGTATAGCTCCTTCCCGCTATTAATATAAATACTTCTAATATATAAGAGGAATTCCTTAAGGGGAATACTATTTTTAAAAACGAATAGCTTACCTCTCTCTAGAATTAGAGTATTATAAAAGATTAGTAGTATACTTACTAGCTATAAGCTATTTGCAATAGGGCTTAAAAGTTTCTAAAAGAGGTAGAAGTATCTTAAATATAAATTATAGACTACTCCTTTAATATATAGAGAGCGCTATAGTTTAGAGGGAGGCTCTAGCTTCTAATATAGAAACCCCTTACTATTATAATCCTATAGCGGGTCTATAACTCCTCTGTATTGGAATATCCTAATCGAAATATACTATTTAAAGTATTATAGAGAGACTACTATTAGGACTTTATATTTTAGAATATAAAAAGATTTATTAATAACTACTATCTATATAAGAGAGCTAAAAAATTATAATAGCTCTAGCAAGGGCTACTATAGCCCTTGCTAATTACTAATCGTTTTTAGAAACAAATCTCTATTAACTTTATAGTCGATTTACCTATAAGATATAAACATTCGCTAAGGTACCTTATAGTTATTATAGATTAGCTATCGAAATATATCTAGCTAGAGGCTATAAACTTAATAGACGTTAAGAAGTATATATACTACTTCTAAAATATATAGTAGTAATTCTATAAGTTCCCTTTATAGATTATTACCAATTATAGTTTAAACTAGATTAAGCAATTCTAAACTACTTTCTATAAGATAGTTAGAGTAGAATAGTTATTATTAACTACTTATTATTCTAAGATAGATAGTAGAATAGAATAGATAAATAAGAGATATAGGCTATTCTATATACTATTATATCCTTTATTTAATATAACTAGGCTAACTATCTTCCTACTTGCTAGCTTGCTTTAAATAATCGAGACTTAATAGTAATTAGAGTAAGTGCAAACTTCCTTCTCTATAGGTTTAACCTAAGCTTAATCTAATTAGTAAAGCTACTAGCAATACCTACTTCTTTACTAAAAGCGTAGGCTAACAACTTCTTATATTATATTAGAGAGGAAATAAAATAGATATAGGCTACTATCGCTTATATATAATAGTGTTAGTAAAATAATGCAAACTACTCTTATTATCCTACTAAGAGATATTAAATAGATAACGAGATATAGCTCTCTCTCTATAATATAAAAATAAACTACCTATATTAGAAACTTAATTAGATATACATAAAATATAAGATAATAATAGTCCTAACCCCTTTAATAGTAATACTAGATGTTCCCTAAAATATTTATCTAAACTTCTATATCTAACTATTTTTTTATTATTATTATTATTTCCTACACCGATATGCCCGTGGGCGCGCCGGTCCTTCCACTGCTAAGTATAAAGGAAACCGTACTATATAGGCCGAATAAAAACCTCTGTCACCACTACGTAGCCACTGCCTATAAGTCCACCCTGCTATAAAAGAACGGAGGCCCTTTGCTAGCCTCTAGGCCCCTAGCCTTCTATAGCTTCTAGCTCTAGCCTTCTAGCTAGGCTATATTCTAGTAGCCGGCTAGTGTCCATTAGCTAGCTAAGGACCCTCCGAACAAGCCTAGTGCTTCGGGCACCTACCCCCCGTAATATGGTCTGTAGGTCCCTATGTGATCGGATCTCTTGCCGCTGCTAGGGCCTCTGTTTTGGTGGGTTGGGGCACCACACTACTAGATGCTCCACTATCTCCCTCCCCTCCCCGCACTCGCAGTAGGGGGTATGGACCTCTAGGACTTTAACTTTAAAAAGGTAGTCCCAGAGGCCTATATCCCCTGTATAGGCCTGGGATAGGAGGCTGCTCTGGGCCTTCGTTAGGCCCTCGTGCCTCTTTAAGGCTCTGCTAGTAAACAAAAGGCTAGGGGGGTCTTCGTCGGCTTTCCTCCTACTGCTACCACCTTGTTAGTTGGCTCTTTAATGCTCCCACTGGGCCTGCTAGGCTAGTTTAACCACCTCGTTAGTGTTCAACCTCCTGTTTTTTCTCTCCCCTATTTTCCACCTCTGGTTGGCCTACTAGCCTACTAGTATAGTGGCCTGTTTAGTGGTTGTTGGGCCCTGTTGGCCTTGCCTGGGCCCCTGCTCTGGGCCCCTCTTCTTCCTTCTAAATATGTGGTAGATCTTGTTGTAAGCTTCTGTGATCAGGTGCCCTGCAGTGGTTCTTTCGCCCCCTATGCCCACTTGTAGGGCCTTCTTGCGTAGCCGGGCTTCGAAGTTGGCTAGCCGTTTGTTGAGGTAGAGGTTAAGTGGTGGCACCCAAGCCTCTATTTCCAAGCACCTAGTAGAGGCTGTTTTATAGGCCCCTACCACTATACGAAGGCTCCTGTTCTAGGCTTTCGATAGGGTCTTTATAGGCCCTTTAGGCTTGCTAGCCCCCTCGGGGGCCGTTGGCTAGTGGTAGCTAGAGGCTCTGTAGGCTATAGCACTGCGAATGCACTTGGTATATACCTCTTGGGCCTAGGCGAGGCTTGGGCCCTACGTTTTAGCTGCGATCCTAGCTAGGGCAAAATCCTAGGTTCTTAGCTTCCATTCTACTGCTTGGCAGTGGGCCCTCTAGGATAGCCTCCAGTCTAGCCAGACCCCTAGGAATCGAGCCGAGCCTACTAGCTTGACCACGCTATAGCCCCCACTACCCCCTGGGTGGGCGAGGGATATAGGGTCCTGCTACTGCCTTCGACCTTTGTTGAAGTGGATTAGCTCGCATTTTTAAGCCGCAAAGGCCATCCCCCAAGTGCTGGCCCACTGTAGGCAGGTCTTCTAGGCGCGCTCTAGTTGCCGGGTATTAGCTGCCGAGTGCTTTCCGAAGGCTAGTAGGTTTGTGTCGTCGGCAAAGCCCGCTATACTAATCGTTGGGTGGTCCTGCTTTAGAGCCTTATATAGCGAGGCTATATATAGGATAAAGAGTACTGGCGATAGTGGGGAGCCCTGTGGGACCCCCGCCACCACTGGAATATCCCTTGTTTGTTGGCCGTCGAAGTGTAGGATCGCTACCCGGTTGCTTAGCCAAGCCCTCACCTATACCACTACCCACCGTGGGAAGCCCTGCTCTCGCAGGGTGGCTAGAAGCCGGGTGTGGTTAATAGTGTCGAATGCCCCTGAAATATCTAACTGTAGAAGGCTAGCCGTCGCCCGCTGCCGCTAGGCCTCCTATACCTAGGCCACTACTAGCCAAATAGCTAGTTTAGTAGACTAGTGCTCCCTGTTACCCATCTGCTTGGCTGGTAGTAGGCCGTGGGCCTCCGCAGCACTAGTGACCCTTTTAGCTACTATTGCCTCGATAAGCTTTCTAACTATAGGAAGTAGGGCTATAGGCCTGTAGCTACCTGGAGTTCGATAGGTATCTAGGGTTTTTCTAGGCTTTTGTAGGACTACTATTTTAGCCCTCTTAAATCTCTCTAGGAACCATCCAAGCCGAAAGCACGCCTCTGCAAGTACTATAAGTACTTCGAATAGTGGGCGGCCACAGGCCTTTAATAGGCTAGTGGGTAGGTAGTCGTCGCCTGGGGCCTTCTAGGGGCTGATCTTCGATAGGGTGGCTTCGATATCCCTTGTAGTAACCTTTTCCTCTATACTAAACCTAGGATCCCACTGTTCTTATAGGTCTAGGTCCTGTATATCCGTGAGGTTGCCTTCTGGGCTAGGGAAGAACCTCCCTGCTAAGGCCCTAGCCTTGTCCTGGTGGGTAGAAAGGTCTAGCCCCCCTAGTGGGCCTGTAAAGGTTAGTAGTTTCGAGGGTTCTAGGGGGTTGGAGCTCTTGCAACGAGCCTATTGTTCGAGGCTCTATAGTAGCTCTGGGTAGTAGGTAGCCTTCTATAGCGTAGCCCGCTAAGCCTTTGTTTTTTCCCTATTGATAGTGGCTGTCAATGCCTATAGGCTTTGGCTTAGTTTCTCTCTACTATGCCCCAACTAGGCTACCCTGCACTCCCTTTCGGCTCGCCTAGCCTCTTTCTAGGCTTCCTTAACTTCCTCTAACCACTATAGGGACCCTATACCCCTATTTGCCTTTTTCTAGAGGGTGGCGGCCTCTGCTACCCTCTATAGCTCTTCGATTAGTTGGTTAAAGGCCTTTTCTAAGCCTGCTATCTCCTTAACCTAGGCTTTAAGGCCTTGTGGCCTAGGGTCCCCTAGCCCTATCCTTAGTGGGATATAGGCCGCTTTAGCCTCTATACGGCTCTCCTTTATTATCTTCTAGTTCTAGCCCTAGGGCTGGGGCAGTGGTATAGGGGGTCCACTAGTATAGACCTCGAGGACTTATAGGTAGTGATCTGACTTCCCCCTAAATTCCAGGCCGTAGTAGGCTATTGGGAGGCCTATAGTTGCCTAGAAGTGGTCGATGGTCGACCTATAGCCCTGCTAGCTCCTCTAGGGGGCCCTTATTATAGTACTAGCTGGGGTTTAGAGGTCGAGGTCCCACTATACCGCTAGCTCTAACAGGGCCTCTGCCTTCCTATCGTACCGGCCATACTAGTCCCACTGTGGGTGGTGGAGGTTGAAGTCCCTAGCTAGCACTGCCGGGTAGGCTGGAGCCTGCCGAGCTAGGAGGCCCTATAATAGGGCTCTATCGTCTAGGGGGTTATAGATAGACTAGAGTTCTAGCCCACTATTCCCTAGCCCTGGGAACTAGACTCTGCAGTGGTCCCTTATAGCCTTGTATTCCCACTGCCCTATTTCGAATCTTCGATTGACGTAAATAGCTGCCTAGCCCTCAAGGGAGTGGATTAGGTGGTATTTCGAGCCCCTAGGGCAGTAGGTGGACTTGGTATGCTGGTTGATCTACGGTTTCTAAATCGCTAGAAGGTTGTATTGAGCCTCCTCTAGTAGGGTTTTAAGTGCCTGCCTATTGCCTTCGATATTCCAAAGTAGGATCCTAATTTTCATTGCCTCCTATAGTTGTATCCTTAGGCTGGGCTAGCTAGGTAGGCTGGGCTGGCTAGGTAGGCTAGGCCGGCTGGATATGCTAGGTAGGCTAGGTAGGCTGGGTAGGCTGGGTAGGCTAGGTAGGCTAGGTAGGCTAGGTAGGCTGGGTAGGCTAGGTAGGCTAGGTAGGCTGGGTAGACTGGCTAGCCCTAAATAAAGGGCTACATAGGCCTAGGCTAATCCTGCTCTAGGAGAGATCCCTTCTAGCTATTGAAATCAATGTAGGTCGGCCCCTTATAAGCCTTGGCCTCTTCGCCCCTACCCTCTAAAATCCATCTTCGTCTTCTTATAGTTGTGGGCGTTCGAAGGTAAATATAGGCCTGGCTTGGTTGGCTTTCGGGGTAGTAGGAGCCACTAAAGGCCCTGGTTCGAACGTCCTTGGTCGGTATTGGTAGGCCTCTCTAGCACCCTCCTTGGCCCTGATTCGCCCTGGGCACTCCTTGGCCCACGCCGCGTGGCCCCCACCGCAATAGGGGCACTTATAAGGCACCTGGCCCCCCTAGGTAGGGCAGAGGGCCTCCCTGGCTCTCCCGCCCTCCCCGTGAGCCCTAGTCCCACACCCCCTACATAGAGCCTCCTTCTAGTAGTACCGCTGTATATAGCCCCATTTCCAGCACTTAAAGCACTATCTTAGCTCTAGGGTAGCCTAGTAGGGCTTGCAGTCGAGTAGCTGGGCCCTCTAAATAACGCCTTGTTCGCAAGCCTTCTAGGCCTCTTCCTAGCTTTCGAGGGTAACTAGTATAGTAGCTCTAGTGAACCCTAGGTTGACTGGAAGCTGGAATTTAACCCGATCGACGGTTTAGAGGCCTATTTCGATACCGAAGGCCTCCTCTATAGCCCCCTGCAGGTCAGCCTTTCTTAGGCCCTTTATTAGGACCGCATAGGTCCTATAGGCCTCCTTAGCCTGATTACTAAAGGCTCGCTATATCCACTAGTTGTTTTGCGTATGCTACTCTTTAGTAGTTGGGTTACTGAAAGTAACTACTATATCTCCACTTAGTAGCTTCTGGGCTGCAATAGCCCCCTTCCTAGCCGAGGCTTGATTGATTGCTTAGATGATTTCGGCTGGGGTCCGCTTAGCTAGTTTGGCTGGTATGTTGGCTCCCCGGACTAGGATCTCCTAGTTGATCCGTTAGGGGGTAGTTTTCGTTGGGTGGCTTGGTTGGGCTTGCCTAGGGCTAATAGTGGTCCCCGCGGCTACTGTAGCCTAGGACTTGCCCTAGGCTAGTGCCTGGCTAGGGCCTATAGCGGCTTGGACAGCCTCTATAACCACCTTTTGTAGGTGGGTTACTGTGAGCACCTCGGGGCTTTCCGCTTGTTGTTTTTCCCGCTCTAGGGCTGTAAATAGGCCCTGTAATTCCTTTGCAAGGCCCCTCGCAATACCCTGTTGTTTAGTGGGCACTAGGGCTATTAGGCTGTAGAGGATGCCTCTAAAAACCTCTGTGCTAGGTCGTGGATTCGCTGTAGGCTCCTTAGCTAGCTTGGGTGGCTGCTGGGGTCGCTGCTGAGGTGGTTGGTTGTAGGTGGGTAGGGTCCCCGTATTGCCCATCGTTGCTTCCATTTTAGGGGGGTTGTTAGGGGCGTTCGGCCCTAGGGGGATGGCTGGTGTGGCTGGTGTAGCTGGTTGGGGCTTGGCGGTGGGCCTAGCGAAGGCCTTAGCAAGTGGCGCTTGGCAGTGGGCTTGGCAGTGGGCTTGGCAGTGATCTTGGCAGTGGGCTTGGCGGTGGCCCGGGCGGTGGGCTTGGCAGTGGGCTCGGCAGCTGAAAATTTGCTTCGGCCGGCGCCTCGATGCCCCTATATTTCCCACACCCACTGCGGCCGCGCAACTGGCTGCGCGCGGCTGCAACCGGTGTGGTTAGATAGGGTTTTTCGAGAGCTCTCGAACGCACGTGTTTTTGTCGGTTTTGGCTGGGTTTTCGTTGACTTCGCAGGCCCCCTCCTTCTTTAATATAGGTTTTTAATAATAATATATAGTTAGGGCTATTAAGGAGCTTAATAAGATTATTTAAAGGTTGGTCGACTCCTAGTTGCTTTTAAACGCTATTTTATACCTCGATATAACTAGGATTTTCGATATTTATATACTTTTATAAGCTCTCTAAACTATTATTGTACCCTCTAACGTATTAATAGAAGCTTGCTTATTAGGAACTATAAAAGACTTCTCTAAGAAGTATACTAGGGTAGTGTAAAGCCTAATAGATAGATCCTAAAGTTCCTAGTGGCGCTATAAGCTACTATATTAGCCTATATTCTATAAGTCCAAGAGCTTATAGCTACTAATAAGTTCCTAGAGGTAGTTAAGCGATATATAGCTCTAGAATAGGTAAATAAAGAGCTTAATATACTAGATATTAACTAAAGACTTTAAATTGCCTTGCTAACGCTATAATAGTATACTCTTGCACTTTAAGTAGCAGTTCTGAGCTATATAGAATACGCCTAATGTATAAAACTACGGACCTTTGCTATATTGAGTAGTAAGTAGAGAGTAGAGGTAATGCTAGGCGTGTAGCACTGCTATAATAGAGATTTAAAAGCAATAACGGTAATAGACGCTTTTAGGAGTGCCCTTGCGGATTTAATATCCAGACCTAGGTACTAGAAGACTACTATAAACTATAGTTTATACTTATAGGTAAGAATCTTAGTAGTAGAAACTATAGTAAGCGCTTTACTATTTAAATTTGGAACGAGTTTATAGAGGCAAAATAGAATACACTTTATATAACCCTTTAAAAGTAAAGGTAGAAGATTAAAATAAATAAGGTACCTAAAAACTCTACTACTAAGCGCGGAGGCCCTACCTTTTCTAGTTCTACTATTGTAGTTATAGTGGATCCTTTAAACCTTAGTATACTTAATTCATAATAGCTTAGTATCTTTTTTAACTATTAATATAGGCCTATATCTACTAAGTAAAAGTATTCTAATCAACAACTATAGGGTAGTTAACCTTATTAACGATAGGGCACTTCTAGAAGAGGGTTCTTATATGCCCTATATAGGAGATAAGGTAGTCTAGGCTAGAACAATATACTTCTCGATTTCTAGGTATAGTAAATAGGTTATTAAGAATGTACTTAACGGCTTATACAGCCTAAAGATAGAGAATCTAGTATTCAAACATACAGCTATAGTAGAAGGGTTCTATATCAATCTTATCTCTAAGGCTCGCCTTTATACTATATATATTTAGTATCTAAGCTTAGATTGTATATTACGTTTTAGAATAATAGAATAGAATATAGTTGTTATATCTCTAATTAGGAAGTATAATCTCGTGTTCCTATAATACAATCCCCTTTCCTAGTACATAAGCTCTTAGGAGCGTCTTCTATATAGCTTTATAGGTACTATAATACTTGTAGTACCTATTTTAAAATAAATAATGTAGTGGTATAGGCTATCTAGGTATGCCTTACTACTACGCGAAGACTTAGAGGAGCTATAGCACGCTAGGTCTAGCTATTTGAGACTAGAAGTACTCTAAGTACTTGTCTTTAATGCTAAGGGTATATAGATTAAGGGCCAGAACAGGAGCCTTCGTATAGTGGTAGGGGCCTACAAAACAGCCCCCACTAGGTGCTTGGAAACAGAGGCTTGGGTGCCACCACTTGACCTCTACCTCAACAAACGGCTAGCCGACTTCGAAGCCCGGCTACGCAAGAAGGCCCTACAAGTGGGCGCGGGGGGCGAAAGAACCACCGCAGGGCATTTGATTACAGAAGCTTGCAACAAGATCTACTACATGTTTAGAAGGAAGAAAAGGGGCCCAGGGCAGGGGCCTAGGCAAGGCCCACAGGGTCCAACAACCACTGAACAAGCCACTATACTAGTGGGCCAGTGGGCCGATCAGAGGTGGAAAACAGGGGAGAGGAAAAACAGGAAGT
The DNA here is from genome assembly GCA_023628555.1 of Chaetomiaceae sp. R4402. NCBI lineage: Eukaryota > Fungi > Ascomycota > Sordariomycetes > Sordariales > Chaetomiaceae > Chaetomiaceae sp. R4402. The sequence goes on from JAMAKO010000155.1 coordinate 21,135, forward strand.
TGAACACCAACGAGGTGGTCGAACTAGCCTGGCAGGCCCGGTGGGAGCATCACAGAGCCAACCAACAAGGTACTAGCAGTAGGAGGATGGCCGACGAAGACCCCCCAAGCCTTTTGTTTACCAACAGAGCCCTGAAGAGGCACGAGGGCCTAGCAAAGGCCCAGAGCAGCCTCCTATCCCAGGCCTATACGGGGGATATAGGCCTCCGGGACTACCTTTTTAAGGTTAAAGTCCCAGAGGTCCGTACTCCCTACTATGGGTGCGGGGAGGGGAGGGAGACAGTGGAGCATCTGGTAGTGTGGTGCCCCAACCACCGAAACAGAGGCCCTAGCAGCGGCAAGAGATACGATCATATAGGGACCTACAGACCGTATTACGGGGAGTAGGTGCCCGAAGCACTAGGCTTGTTCGGAGGGTCCTTGGCTGGCTGATGGACACTGGCCGGCTACTAGAATATAGCCTGGCTAGACGGCTAGAGCTAGATGCTATAGTGGGCTAGTGGCTTAGAGGCTAGCAAAGGGCCTCCGTTCTTTTATAGTAAGAAGGATTCATAGGCAGTGGCTACGAAGTGGTGGACAGAGGTTTTTATCCGGCCTATACGGTACGGTTTCCTTTGTATATAGCAGTGGAAGGACCGGCGCGCCTACGGGCATATCGGTGTAGGAAATAATAATATATAGATTAAGGGGATTTATAGGGTAGAATGCGAATTCTATATATAGGTGTATAGGAAGTAGGTTATCTCCTACTATACATTGTTAAACTACTTAATAAAGCTATTCTAGTGCGTTATCTAGAATATCTTTAACTTTCTAATAGTGTTTAAAGGCTTAAACTAGCTACTTATAATAAAAGATAAGTTTAATAGAAAGCTTTTTACTATCCTGCTTCTTAGCTAATCTTAAGAATTAGTACTTAAAGCACTAACGTATTTTATAAGCGAGTGGCCTATATAAGCGAGTGGCCTATATAAGCGAGTGGCCTATATAAGCGAGTGGCCTATATAAGCGAGTGGCCTATATAAGCGA
>JAMAKO010000156.1:0-23164 GCA_023628555.1 Chaetomiaceae sp. R4402
ACGGTTTCCTTTGTATATAGCAGTGGAAGGACCGGCGCGCCTACGGGCATATCGGTGTAGGAAATAATAATAATAATCCTTTTAGCTACTATTGCCTCTATTACCTTCTCGACTATAGAGAGAAAGGCTATAGGCTAGTAGCTACCTAAGGTTCGATAGGTATCTAAGGTTTTTCTAGGCTTTTATAGAACTACTATTTTAGCTCTCTTGAATCTCCTTAGGAACTACCTAAGCTAAAAGCACGCCTCTATAAGTACTATAAGTACTTTAAATAGTAGGCAGCTACAGGCCTTTAATAGGCTAATAGGTAGGTAGTCGTTGCCTAGGGCCTTCTAGAGGCTGATTTTCGATAGAGTAGCTTTAATATCCTTTATAGTAACCTTCTCCTCTATACTAAACCCTAGATCCCACTATTCTTATAGGTCTAGGTTCTATATATTCGTAAGGTTAGCTTCTAAGCTAGAGAAGAACCTCCCTACCAAGGCCCTAGCCTTATCCTAGTAGGTAGAAAGGTCTAACCCCCCTAGTAGACTTGTGAAGGTTAGTAGTTTTAAGGGTTCTAGAGGGTTAAAGCTCTTGCAACGAGCCTATTATTCAAGGCTCTATAGTAGTTCTAGATAGTGGGTAGCCTTTTATAGTGTAGCCCACTAAGCCTTTATTTTTTCTCTATTAATAGTAGCTGTTAATGCTCGTAAGCTTTAGCTTAGTTTCTCCCTACTATGCCCTAACTAGGCTACCCTACACTCTCTTTTAGCCTACCTAGCCTCTTTCTAGGCTTCCTTAACTTCCTCTAACTACTATAGGGACTCTATACCCCTATTTGCCTTCTTCTAGAGGGTGGCGGCCTCTGCTACCCTCTATAGCTCTTCGATTAGTTAGTTAAAGGCCTTTTCTAAGCCTGCTATCTCCTTAACCTAGGCTTTAAGGCCCTATAGCCTAGGGTCCTCTAGCTCTATCCTTAGTGGGATATAGGCCGCTTTAACCTCTATATAGCTCTCCTTTATTATCTTCTAGTTCTAGCCCTCTAGTTATAGCTATAATAGAGGAGGCTTACTAGTATATACTTCGAGTACCTATAGGTAGTGATCTAACTTCCCTCTAACTTCTAGGCTATAGTAGGCTATTAGGAGGCCTATAGTTGCCTAGAAGTGGTCGATAGTCGACGTATAGCCTTGCTAGCTCCTCTAGAGGGCCCTTATTATAGTGCTAGCTAGGGTTTAGAGGTCGAGGTCTCACTATACTGCTAGCTCTAATGTCACGATTTGACCCAACGAGGGGCCTGGTGGGGCGCCCCCGGGAACGCCCACAGCCAATCATTACGCACAGCCGCGTCAGGGGCACCGGCCAGGGGCATAACCGCTCACCCGCTCACTGGAGTGAGCGAGTGAGCGCGATCACCACCGCTCACGAGTGAGCAAAGGTGAGCGACAGGAGGAAGCATGTATTTAAGACCACGATCTCTACGCCCATGGGCACACTGTAGCTTCCTCAGTAAGCAATACAATCAGTTCGCTAGACCTACTGTTGAGACAAAACCTTTGTTGTGAACCCTTTGGCTTCACCGAACCTTAGGCTCGACCCAGAGTATACTTCCAGGAGTCCCTTTCAGAACCCTAGGGGCCCGAGATTCGTCACATCTAACAAGGCCTTAGCCTTCCTATTATACTAGCCAAACTAGTCCCACTATAGGTAGTGGAGGTTAAAGTCCCTAGCTAGCACTACCGGGTAGGCTAGAGCTTACTAGGCTAGGAGGCTCTATAAAAGGGCCCTATCATCTCGAGGGTTATAGATTAACTAGAGCTCTAGCCTACTATTCCCTAGCCCTAGGAACTAGGCCCTGCAGTGGTCCCTTGTAGCCTCGTATTCCCACTGCTCTATTTCGAATCTTCGGTTAACGTAAATAGCCGCCCAGCCCTCAAGAGAGTGGATTAGGTGGTATTTCGAGCCCCTAGGGCAGTAGGTAGACTTGGTATGAGCTAGTACTTGCAGGCCGATGCCCGGATGTGGAGGGCTCCTGCCCGCCTCCGGCTGAGCTTCGGGAAGGAGCCACCTTGCATGCCCTCCTCCAAAAGGTTTCGCCCCAGACGGGTCCCTGTAACTCTCTTTTCTCTTCCTTAGATCGTTTCAATAACACTCTGCACGCCTATCTGCAGTTGCCATAGGGCCAGTGCATTACACATTCTTACAATAAGATCTTTATCTAACTAGATAGGGATATAGGTTGCATGGTAGGCCTAGCGCTATTGTTAAGGGTAGCGAGCCAAGATAGCATTAGGGGTAGCGTTAGGGGTCGGCCAAGGGTCGCTAAGGCCAATACTAGGCTCAGCCCATTATACTCGCTTATTAAATACGTTAGCTAGAGAATATAGTAAGTAAGAGAAAGACTAGAAAAAGGAAGTATCGAACAGAAGATTACCCACTTGCTATACGTAATACTTGTTATTTTGACCATCAGCTACCACGATTCTAGGGTCTGTTGAACCTGATTGGTTGCTATCTCATGACCTTAATGGGAGGCAGGAAGGATACGCGGCAACCCAAATGACTTCTTTTTATCTGTTGGCCGCAGCCTTACATTGCTATAGCTCTTTTGACAGTGGAACCCAAGATTCGGCTGAAGTTCCAAAAGGTACCAGGTAGGTATGGCGGTCGCCCACTGGACAGCTTCTGGCAGCTCTAGGTGTGCAGGGCTGGGAGGCTGGGAGGCTGGGAGGCTGGCTGCTGCCTAACTAGTTGCGGGACTGTTAGCGATAGCGGCTGGGATGCCTGGCCGAGTGTCTCGTGATTTCGCGCACCGACCCTGCTGTTGCCTGCTCGACAGCGACGCGCCCGGTGCTGCTTAAATTGACTTTATTGACTCCTTTGATGGTCGCCAACTGCTAGCTACCTTACTTTCCTGACGACCCATGGAAACAAATTGAACTCCATCTCCCCTCGAGTTTTTCATCCTCGTCATCGTACGCTCATTGCCATCAAAACCAAGTGCGCAGACAGCGATCCGCGTCTGAAAGTCCCACAGCAGCGATCCCTCTGGAGCCACGCCTCCACATTCCTGGCGCACCCTGCTACGGCTTGTTATCTTATAAGCACCCTCGGCTGAAAGCAAAATGCCGCCCAAGAGGGGCAAAAAGGCTGCCGCCAGTACGGCGGCGCCGGTCCTTGATGGCTGCAAGCTCGCACTCAGCGGGACATTTGCCGGTACTTCGCATGCGCTCATCAAGAGCAAGGCAGAGGCGCTCGGGGCCGCCGTGGGCAGCACAGTGACCGACGACACAACCCATCTCATCGCCACGGAGGCGGACCACGACAAGCCGTCCGCCAAGGTGACAAAAGCCCAGGCTCTCGGTATCCACGTTGTCGGCTTGCAGTGGCTGCTCCACTGCGAACAGAACGGCGCCAGGGCTCCGGAGAAGGACTACGCGCCTGCGGCCGCTGCCCAGAGTGACACGGCACAGCCGGATGCCGCCAAGTCGGCGACCTCTCAGAATGGCGACGCGGCACCCGCAGCCACCCGGACGCGAAAGCGGCCTCCCCCTCAGGCGGCCAGCAATGCTTCTGACAGTGAGGTTGCGCCGAAAGGCAAAAGGACCAAAGCGCGCAAGGGAGTAACGCCCCAGGCAGGCGATGCCGGCGACGACGAGACCCAGGACGCCAACGACGCCAAGCCCAAGGAAACTCCGGAGGCCAAGGCCAAAGTTGAGCGTGCCGTGGGCGAAGCCCAGGTTACGAAACGTAAGGATGTTCAGGTCCCGCTTGATGAGGGATGCCCCTTCGCGACGTCCACCGTCTACATTGACGACTCTGGGGTCATCTGGGATGCTTCGCTGAACCAGACCAATGCTTCGCACAACAATAACAAATTCTATCGCATACAGGTGAGTTTCGTGAACGAGACCTCCGGCCGGGGACTGCAGGCTGACATTGCGAGCAGCTTCTCGTGGACGGCAGCGGCACTTACAGAACCTGGATGCGATGGGGCCGCGTCGGAGAGCGGGGCCAGACCAGTGTCGCTACTACAGACAATCTGTCCGAGGCCACCAGGCAGTTTGAGAAGAAGTTCAGAGACAAGTCCGGTCTGCCCTGGAGCCAGCGCGGTGAGAATCCCAAACCGGGCAAGTACGCTTTCGTCGAGAAGAACTACGAAGAGGACGATTCAGATGAGGAACAGGAGGCGGATGGGGCCGAGGCGAAGGGGAAGAAAGCATCCGAATGGGAGCCTCCCAAGAGCACGCTAGAGCCTCCAGTACAGAGACTCATGGAGCTCATCTTCAACCAGCAGTACTTCGCCGCGACCATGTCGTCCCTCAACTACGACGCCAACAAACTGCCGCTCGGCAAGCTCAGCAAGGCGACCATCACGCGTGGCTTCCAGGCGCTGAAGGAGCTCTCGGCCCTTCTCGACGACAACTCACTGGCCGCGAACTACGGCCTGGCGTATCCCGGGGCCGTCGAGCACCTCTCCAACACGTTTTACTCGGTCATCCCCCACGCCTTCGGTCGGAACCGCCCGCCGGTCATCCACATGCAGCAGATGGTGAAGCGGGAAATAGAACTTCTCGAGAGCCTGAGCGACATGAAGGATGCCGCGTTGATCATGAGGATGGACAAAGTCGGGGACGACGACATCCACCCTCTCGACAAGCAGTACCAGGGTCTCAAGTTGCAGGAGATGACGCCGCTCGACCCGGGCAGCGACGAATTCACGTTGCTGCAGAAGTACCTGCTCGAGAGCCGCGGTTCTACCCACTACCACCACTACGACGTTGAGGACATCTTCCGAATTGAGCGGCAGGGTGAGCACGAGCGCTTTGACAACAGCGTCTTTGGCAAGATGGCGCAAAACCGCCGCCTGCTGTGGCACGGCTCGCGCTGCACCAACTTCGGCGGCATTCTCAGCGCCGGCCTCAAGATCGCCCCGCCCGAGGCGCCGGTGTCTGGTTATATGTTTGGGAAAGGGCTCTATCTCGCGGACATGGCTTCCAAGTCGGCCAACTACTGCTGTTCGTACCTGTCGGGCCGCACCGCGCTCCTGCTGCTCTGTGAAGCCGAGCTGGGGGAACCAATGCAAGCATTAATCCATGCCTCGTACAACGCCGGCGAGGATGCCAAGAAGAAGGGCATGGTGGCAACCTGGGGTCAGGGCCAAATGGGCCCGAGCAAGTGGAAGGACGCCAGCTGCGTGCACCCATCGCTGGCGGGCGTCATGATGGTGAGTCCCGTTCTGACCCACGGCACGCTACTCGGATCGGCTAACAAATCTGTTTTCAGCCCGACACGTCTGTCCTGCCCGGAGACACCAACGTCCCGGGCGCCGAGCTGTACTACAACGAGTACATTTGCTACGACGTTGCCCAGGTCCGGTTGCGGTACCTCTTCCGGGTCAAGATGTGAGGCCCGCTTAGGAAGAAGGCCGGGTGTATTATTGGACAAATCTTGTGGGAGTTATTTGCAGCTAGTTCTGACATGTGGGTGTGTGCTTGGGGTTGGTGATTCTGGAGTCTCTGTGCTTTGCTTAGATGCTGTTGTTGGCATCATATCAAGATTCTTTATCCGTAGAAATGATCAGGCTGGATGCCTGGTTGGTGCACCAAGGAACGCACTTAGCCTTCTCTTTGTATCTTTTTCAAAGTCCCATCTATACTTACAAGGTACATCCTTCTACTCTTTTCCCCCTTTTCTGTAGTTGCTTTGTTAGCTATCTTTCTATTACCTGTCTCCCAATGTATTGTTTCAATTATATATCTTCTTTCCTTTAGTTTTTGAAGCGAAGCTTCAATGACGAGCCTTTGGAAGTGTACACTGTGTACACTGTGTACACTGAAGAAGTGAGGAAGGAGGCTTCGCTTCATTTACTGGGCTGAATCCTCCAACCTTATTTGGCCAAAACCAGTAGCCATTTGGTGCCACAGCTGAGTGTCATCATGCCGCCGGGGCCGTGACATGGATGTCGTGGTGTTGAAGCTCTGCATGTGCCTGTCCGGCCACAGTGTCCATCCTGCGCCTATGTAAAGTGCGTGCAGATGGGCGACGATGTCGTTGACGGCAAATTGACCATGTCGGATCATCAAATACCGGCTGGCGCGTCTTCCATTCGCAGTGTGGTGGGTGCTGCGCGCGACGTGGTTGACGTCAAGGGGTGTGGCGTCGTGGCTCAGGGCTCCACATACCACATATCCGTGGGCATCAGCGGGGCATCCTAGGCATGTAGGCATCTAGGCATGTAGGCTTCTAGGCATGTAGGCATGTAGGCATCTGGGCGTGCATCCTGGGTACATAGTGCGGGCCGTGGGCTCCAGGAAGTGCAGGCAAGCCTCTGAGCCAGTGAGCTATACCGACGACCGGACCGAGCCAGGCAAACGGCCGGGCAGTAAGCCGGCCGAAGCCAGAGGGCCGCAACCAAGACAACGTAAGCCGTCGGAGGCTGTGGAGCGGCCGGCCGGCGGCCCGGTGTGGCCGGTCGGGAGTCCCGGTGGCTGGCTCGGTCGGTCGTCGGCTACGACGGCGGCATCGCCAGGGCGAGCAGGCTTCGCCGCTTCACACTTATTGGGGCCATGGCACAGTCACGTGCTACTTTTTTTTCTTTGTTTTATCTTTCTCTTCTTAGTTGTATCTTCTTGTTCCTTAGTTTTTTCTTCTCCTCTCACTCTTAGTTCTTTCCTAGTCTTATTTTCTTTTTTAGTCTTGCCTTCTTTCTGAGTTTGTCCTCTTTCCCCAGTTTTGTCTCTTTTCTCAGCTTTGTCGTTTCTCTAAGTCTCTTCAAGAAGAGTAGATGGAAAATGGCCTGGCTAGCTTGGTACACCTGGACGACGCGCCAGGCGGCACGGCGGTGCAGTGGAAAGGTACGACATGACATGGTCAAGCTTGTGGGTGGCGTGGTGGCCCAGGGTTTGGGGTTCCAGTCGCCCACATCTGCGGCACTGCCCCCTTTCTTCCTCCCCCACATCCACAGATCGCTGGCATCAGCCACAGTTAGCTAGACTGCTAGATCCAGCCATCTTCTCCCACATGCTGTGAGCCTTTCTGTCACGAAGCTTGAAGGGAACTGGTTTCCAGGTTGTCTACACGTGTATGAACTAGCGGACAACTGTATCGGCGGGCGCCTCCCAAACGCCAAACCCAGGCATTTCTGGTGAGAGCGGTAAATATAGGGTAATAGAACGAAGCTGATAAGACTCAAAGAATGCCGTTGAGGCGACCCACGTAACGATCGCGCTCAGAGGCAAATGCTCGACTGTGGTAGAGAAGGATCGTGTCCGCAGCTAACGGAAATCATCAGTTGGGGCTCGTCTCCTCATCCCGACATACATGTATCCTGATCAGCTGTCGCAGCTGGCGAAACCGACAACGACTCAGTATGTGTGACTGGCAGCTCTGTCTGCTCCTTTCTCTTGTAAAGCGTTTCGCACCAATCCTCGGCGCTCACCAGCGTCCGATTGAGGACGTCGGCAATTTGCGCCATGAGCTGCAGGGTCTCCCTCGCGAAGAGCAGGGCCAAGTACGACTTGTCCCGCGCCCGGATCTCCGGACTGGCATTCTCGCTGCGTGAACCGGATTCCCGCACGTAATGAAACTGGTAGAGTCCCGGAATACTCATCAGTTGGCGGTGTACAATGTTCTTGGCGTTCTCGGGCAGAGCGCCGCCGGCGTACTGTGAGATGGTCTGCACTGTGCGCTGAATGACACGGATGACGTCGTCCCGGAGTTCGTTCATGTGTGCGATGAGCGTACTGCGCGTGGCAGCCATGTCTGGGTCCGCCTTGGGCCCGTCCGCCCGGGCAGGGCGCCCTTGGCCGTCTGCGCCAGCTGCAGCGTCAAACTCGTCGATGACGATTTTTAATTTCACGAGGACACCGTCGATGTAGCCGTGTGTATCCCTCAGCACCTGCAGGCAGTACCTGAGGCTCTTCATACTCTCTTGCTTCATGGCCACGCCCAGGCCGGACGTGGTCACGACGAGCCGCTGGCCCCATGGTTGCTCCGAAGAACCGGGACCTGCACTCAACACTATCGGGCTGTCGGCCAGCTCGGTGTACGCCGGGGACCTCTGGTCATCATACGCCGGGAGGGTGTCGACGGTGCTCACCGAAAGCCGGCGGGCATCGGCGTCCGCACCGGGGTCCAGTTGCGGCGAGCCCAGAGCGGTCTGCTCCTTGGCATGCCGTTCGGATCTGCGCCGTTTGCTGCTGCCGCGCTCAACCGTCTCGATGTCGGTAGACGCGTGCTGCTTTCGGTTTCGCATGCCGAAAATCCACCGCACGCCGCCTTCCACGCCCGTTTTCCGGCCCACACTGCCCACGGCCTTGCCGACCGGCTTCAGATAGCTCTCGACGTATTCGGCGCCTGTCCTGATACGAGGGGAGTAATTTTTGCCGCTGTTGTACGCGGTCGTGGCCCCTTCAATCGTGGTGGCCAAGAGAGGGTGCGAAGTCGTGATGAGGGTCAAGAGGGGCTCTGGTTCTGCTCGGCTGCCGGTGGCCGGGTTGTCGTTCCGCAACAACGTCTTTCCATCATTATCCGCGGAGGAAGCGGGCGATGTTGTGCGCGTACGTGGAGAGGAGCCAAAGTCTGTAGCAGATAACCGCAAGTCAGCGTCCGATACCACAAGCCGGGAAACCTGGAGTGAATCCCTGGGTGCCGCCGTACCTGTTTTCATCTGGCCCAACGCCTCGGCAGCCATTCTTACGTCGGGGTCATCTAGGCTGACGCTGGCCCCCGGACGGGCGGGGATTTGTCCCATGCCAGTACTTGGCGACGACTCGACAGGGTCTAGGTGGCTAGGAGTGTAGTAGGTCGTGAACGGATTGAGGCTGGGCCAGTGGTTTGTCGAAGGAGTGGAAGGGACCGGATGCAACGGCGCGGGGTGCTTCGGGAGTGGTGCGTGAGCCTGGGCGCCTGCGACGGACGACAGCGGTGGCAAGGTCGGGCCTGAGGAACCGGCAAGCTTCTCGTGTGGTGGTTGGATGGGCGGCAGCCGGAGCGGGAGCGTCGTGGGCAAGGCGGGCGGCGACAAGTCACCAGGCGGCTGGCAATCCGGGCTGCCATGCTCGTCCGCGACGGCCAGCGCAGCCAAACATAATTGCGCTTGCTGCTGCACCACTACTTTCATCGTCCCGGCACTCTCACCCAAGGATGGCCGCGGCGATGGCAGGGCGGGCGGGGACGGCATGTGATCGTGCTCCATCTGCGAGGGCTCCTCCACCGTACGGGTCCTGTCTGCAGAGCCCGGCATTGCTGTCAAGTGAGGGTCGGCATTGGGGTTTGAATGGATGTCGCTCGGCGCTGGCTCGAATCGATCGCCCGCTCGCTCGTGTCTTGGATCGTCTGTCGTTGCAATGCGCGGGGCGGTTACGTCAAGAGGGCAGCTCACTCGCGAGCAGAGCCTGGGAAGAGGTCTCACGATACTATGCCAGCAACGGCACAGGCGCGATCAAGCGAGTGGCATCAAATAGTAATCGGGGAAAACGGGCTGCTGTCAGCGGCGTACCGAGTGCGGCGTGGACGTTGATGATGGAAGGGTTGGGTAGGTAGGTAAATGGAAGGCTACTACATAGTAGTTCAGGCGGTATCTCTACCTTTGGAATCCAAGGATGCAGCCGATGACTGGCTACGAGGCACCGCGAGCAGGGACCAGGGACCAGGGTGCGCAACAAGCGGGGTCGACTTTGATGTGTTCAGTCGGTCGCAGGCACAAGCTGCGGCCCCACCGAGCGCTGGGCCCGAGGCCTTCACATGATGGTCAATGTCGGGTTGGAAGCTCAAAGTCAGAGGGCACTCCTATTTACCTGAGATATCAACCGCGGCTACAGATTATTATTGTCGACCACTGCCAGATGATGCTAGGCTTCCAGGGCGCATGCGATGAACCCCCTCCCAATGCCTACAACTCAAGAGATCTCAACAATGAGGGCCGCGCGTGGGATCCAATTGCGTGGAGCGACGAGCACGTGTCAGAGCTGCAAACGCCCTCGGCTCTCTGTTGTGGACTGTTATGTAATCTGTGACATGGCTGCATGGGCTGGCCAGTCCTGGCCCACCATCGCATTCACATGCCAATTCGAGAGATGACAGGAGCACCGACCGCGCAGCCCGCCTCTGGAGGCACCAAATGTGGGCAAGTTGATTACTGAAATGGATCCTTGACCTGTTCGACAACCCGAGGAGATATTCAGATATTATTGGCACGTAACTGGGTTCATGGCCCGAGACTGCAATCAGCCAGGCACGTCAGGGTGCATCTGCGTGGAGGAGGCATGTTCGGCGGCCGCCCCAACGAAGGGTCCCTGACGGAGTAGGGGACCGTAGCGGGCTGATCAGCTGGTTGATTGGGGCATCACAGGCAGATAGGAAGCATGATTGGCACCTCAGCGGTGGCAGTCAAGAAAGCGAAGCAACAAAAAACGCTTCAAAATCGCAGTGGCAGAAATGTACGGCACCTCTGACGCTGCCCAAGCAACAAGCGAGTGCCACTGCAAGAGCAGCACAAGTACTCGGGCGGCTCTTATGGCGCCGATGAAAAGAATTCCTCTCCGCGTCTCGAAATCGCAGACATCATCAACAACGACACGGATCGGATACTCGACAGGAAGCCGGCACCGGTTGTGCGCACGATGGACTGCACTGTCTAATGGACGCGTTGGGAAGAAAGGAAAGGGAAAAGGAAATTCGTCGGCCAGAAATCTTTTAAAGGCCCCAATGCAGGCGGGGCCTAAGCCTGGGGAGTAGGACCCACGCACTTGGCGGGGCTCATGGTCGAATGCGGCCCGTGCGTTTGACGGACCGTGTCAACTGTCATGGACCTCAACGCCAGCGCTGCCACGGCTCCCATCGTGAGCTCGAAACGCAACGCAACCCTGGCGCCGACGAAGTGACGACAACATCCATCCTTCACGACACAACACGGCGTGCGCGCAGCGGTGCCATTGATCGCTCCTTGCATGGAATAAAGTAAGGCAGATAAAAAATCGGCTCCTCCGCGCCCGTCCCTTGTCGACTCGAGTCTCGATTCCCCGCCCAGAAATAGGCGATTGCCCTTCATCGACTAGTCACTCAAGTGCTCAGTGGGAAGGTTCTCGCGACTCGGGGCCGGACCGTGCCCGGCAGCTCTTCGCCATGGCGTCGGCCGTCTTCTTTCTCGACCTCAAGGGCAAGACCCTCCTTGCCCGCAACTACCGGGGCGACATCCCCATGTCCGCCGTCGAGCAATTCCCCATTCTCCTCAGCGAGGCCGAGGAGGAGTCGTCTGCGGTACCACCCTGCTTCTCCCACGAGGGAATCAATGTAAGAGCAAAGAACCCGCGCCGCCCCCCAGACGACCGACGCATGACTGAGCTTTCTGGATTCCCTGCTGCAGTATCTCTACATCCGACACAACAACCTGTACCTGCTCGCCCTAACAAAACGAAACACCAACGCCGCTGAGATCCTGCTCTTCTTGCATAAGGTCGTCGAGGTCTTCACCGAGTACTTCAAGGCGCTCGAGGAGGAATCCATTCGCGACAACTTTGTCATCATCTACGAGCTGCTCGACGAGATGATGGACTTTGGCTACCCGCAGACGACCGAGTCCAAGATCCTGCAAGAGTACATCACCCAGGAGTCGCACAAGCTCGAGATCCAGGCGCGCCCGCCCATAGCCGTCACCAACGCCGTGTCGTGGCGCTCCGAGGGCATCCGCTACCGCAAGAACGAGGTGTTCCTCGACGTCATCGAGTCGCTCAACCTGCTGGTGTCGGCCAACGGCAACGTGCTGCGCTCCGAGATCCTGGGCGCCATCAAGATGAAGTGCTACCTCTCGGGCATGCCCGAGCTGCGCCTCGGACTCAACGACAAGGTCATGTTCGAGACGACGGGGCGGACCACGCGCGGCAAGGCCATCGAGATGGAGGACGTCAAGTTCCACCAGTGCGTGCGCCTGTCGCGCTTCGAGAACGACCGCACCATCAGCTTCATCCCGCCCGACGGCGAGTTCGAGCTCATGTCGTACCGCCTCAACACCCAGGTCAAGCCGCTCATCTGGGTCGAGTGCGTCGTCGAGTCCCACAGCGGTTCCCGCATCGAGTACATGCTCAAGGCCCGCGCCCAGTTCAAGCGCCGCAGCACCGCCAACAACGTCGAGATCATCGTGCCCGTCCCCGACGACGCCGACACCCCGCGCTTCCGCACCAACGTCGGCTCCGTCCACTACGCCCCCGAGCAGAGCGCCATCGTCTGGAAGATCAAACAGTTTGGCGGCGGCAAGGAGTTCCTCATGCGCGCCGAGCTCGGCCTGCCCAGCGTCCGCGGCGATGACGAGCATGGCGGTGGCATGACGGGTGGCTTCGGAGGGAGCATGGGTGGCATCGGCGCGCCCGGCAAGGGGGCCAAGCGGCCCATCCAGGTCAAATTTGAGATCCCCTACTTCACCACCAGCGGGATCCAGGTGCGGTATCTGAAGATCACGGAGCCAAAGGTATTGTGACAGGCCCTTATAATTGTCTCCAACGTGCCTCCAAACTGACCTGATTCTCCCCCCCTTCTAGCTTCAATACCCTTCCTTGCCGTGGGTGCGCTACATCACACAGTCTGGAGATATCGCTGTCCGGTTACCAGATGCGGTATGAAGCATTCATGGTACAAACTTGAAACATGAATTGGGGATAAAATCGTCATCTAGATAGGGTGCGGAGCCCAGGGACTCGCCCTTGTCTTTGCGGCCAGGCGTCTGGTGTATGATGGACAAAGGCGGGAAACGGTTCATATGAATCTCTCGAACCATCTAACAATGACTCTCGATGCGCTTCCTCACTATTCAAGCACGCTGTGGTACTAGCAGTGTGACTGGCGCTAAAATACGCAGTGTGGGGGACGAAAGGGATGTGCCACACCGGGCTGCCGGATGCCGGATGCCGCTCAGGGGTGCAGGAGTCATGACCTTACGTGAGGACGACGATGAGGCGGGCCACTGTTGTAGAGGCTTTGAACTGAGAAGCAGGCACGGCATTGCCAAGACGAGAGCAACGTCAAGGTAGGGGAGATATAAGGGATGCAGCACTCGAGATATGGAACCGAAATGATTTGCGATGAAATCGAGAGTGCTTATCCCCTTCGCAGTGTCGCAACCCAATGTTACTTCCATCGTTTGCCGGGCCATTCACGAAGCTGTCCATGCAAATGGGAGAGTCCCAGATTCCACAGGGTTGGCCCCTCAACCTTGTATACATGTTTAAATCCAAGTTACTGGTGACGGAGGGAAGTCTTCACGTGGGGCGTCATACGAGGCCCTTGATGTTGAATGTTTTCCTTCTCCGTAGCACGGATTCTGAGACCACGGCCCTACCGGAGCTCACAAGTGTAGATAGGTGTAATGGACGACTCAGTCTAGACCATCGCGTAAGAGATAGGACAAGACTGAGTGCGCCGATAGCACGGGCTTAAACGGCGTGGCAGTGAGTGCATTAGGCACAGTTGTTGGCGATGAACCGCTAGTCGTAGGGCAATAACCTCTCTAAAAGTCGCCAGCGGCTCAACCGTAGGTAGGACTTTTGTGCATAGAAGGAGAGGGAGGGGTCGATGAGAGAGCGACAGCCGCTGCTATACCGTCCTGTTGAAGCTCCCGTTATCGGTCTTCTCTGAATTGCAATCTTCGGAGTGTTGAGGGGGTTGCAACACCAAGGACGGGCTACTTGCATGTGCACATAAGCCCCATCCATGCAAACGAATGTCAGCCATCTACACTCTCCCCATCCAGTAGCAGCGGGGTGCAAAAACCGTTGACAAGTTGCGCGCTTGAGAAGCAACGGGTAAGAAATCGGCTGACCAACCCTCTAAAGCGCAGGGTGTCGAAGTGGCTGGCATGTCAAACGAGACTAAGGTACTTTTAGGTACTAGGTATGAAGTCTTCCTGGCAAAGTTCGTGCAAAGTGCGTTCCCGTCACACCGACCGTCAGCTCAGTTGTACCAGGTGTCTTGACTATAGATGCCCCAGCTATTGTTAACAGCTCTGTGTCGTCGTCCGCAACTTTCTGGTCCTCCACATCTGACCAACGCAAGGCAAGGCATGCCAAGAGGGCAGCAGTTCCAAGCCCAAAGCTTCAAGCCGGTAAGCCCGGCGTCAGAACTCCAATCATGAAGCGTGAAAACTCGCTCCTTCAACAGTACGGGGCGACAGGCTCAGCTAGCCGTCAGGCTAAACCAGGGGTGCTCCAAGAACTCTCGTGCAGTGATTCTTTTTGCCGGATCCAGGTTGGTCATTCTCACCACCAAATCTCTGAACTCCGGGTCAACTGGGTCAAATGATGCGAATGGCCTCCTGGGCCTGTCAGGAGTGAAATTGCTTGCCCGAGCAATAAGACGCTCGAAGAAGGGGTTGTCCTGCCCAATGTGTGAAAGGAGGCCGTCGAAACCGGCCTCGTCGCCCAAGAACGAGATCTGTCTCCGTAGAACGTATCGCCAGGCGTCATCACTGCGGAGTTCTTCATCGGTTGCGCGGAGTACCATACTGTTGAGCATGATGTAGATGCATACCACTCCGAAGGAGAAAATGTCGGATGGCGTATTCTGTCCAGCTCGGGCCCATGACTCTGGACTCCGCCAAATGGGGTTACCACAGAGGCAACCGCGGATGTTTTGATGGGGCTCAAGTAAAACCGCATCCTCTAGATCAGTGACCTGGACGGCATGGACGACGAGGTCACCGGGAGTTGTGTCATCATAATCCAACAGGATATTGTTTGGCTTGATGTCTATAACCGTAGTAAGGGCAGTCAGCGTCGGATTCTGGTAACACAACGTATCGTGTTGAGTACTAACCGGTGTGGATGATTCCATGGTCGTGAAACTGGGCAAGCCCGAGCAGAGCTTGTTTCAGAATGCTCCTCTTCACCTCGTGGGACAGTGATGTCACATCGAATTGGAGCAGGTCACCGGCGAGGAAGGCGTAGACAAGTTGTTCGAACTCGGGAATGGTGTCAACGGTTGTTCGAACATGAGGTCTCGAAGCAACCCGGCGCCGGAGGTCTTGTTGGTACTCCAATTCACCCGGTATCATGTCCTTGATGATAAATTTCTCCGAGTCCGACCTGTGGGTAGAGTGAAGTGTCAGCACACATCAGCATTCCACGAGGCCTGATCGCGACCGGAGCAGTACGTAAGTACCTCGCACGGTACACACACAAGAGCGGGTTTTCCCGCTCGGCCAGGACTTTCTCGATCGTGTACACACGGCCGGATCGGCCAGGAGAGTTGTCCCGGCCGCCAAGGGCTCGGTCTTCATGGCCGAGCGAATCGACATGGCCCGAAAATGATGGCAGAACGGCACGCGGAAGAACGGGACTCGGAGTACACATTGACGTCGCTCATGACCGACGGAGAGGAGGGCGGTGGGAAGCGTGGCGCTGGCGCTTCCCCGGAACATGGTGCATGTTCGCTGGGCTTCGATGTTTGGGTGTGGTCCCACGCAAGCGGGTGGCTCGGAACTTGAATTCTCAGTGGTCGGCGAGACGCGGGCAACTGCAGTTTGTCCATGTGCTTACTGCTAGTACCCGAGGCCCATGTCTGCTCCAGCTTCAAAGGCCCCATTGTCTTCGGTTTCCAGTTGGTCAAACAATGCGAGCTGTTCATCATCAGTGAAATTTGTGTCCGAGCAAAAACTCGGCAACCGTCTTCCATGGCCATTCCACGGGGTCTGACTTGACCCTACGAGGGGTGTTACAAGTTCAACCGGTCAAGATACATATGTCATCGTTGTAAGTACCGTGAAGACATAATCTAGATAGGATGGGTTGGTAGGTAACTAATAAGGTTCAGGTACCTCTCCGAGGTAGGCATGTATGCATTCATATGGCCTGCAAGCTCAAGTAAATGGCCAGGCGGTCCACAAAGGCCCAGTGCAATTTCTCTCAACTTCCAATCGAATCGCTGACTTATGTTCTAAGCACCTACTAATTGCCGAAAACGATCGCTTCTGCCGGCGCCCTGCCGATACTACTTGACAGGGACCGCTGCGTTTACCCGTTGCCCATATTGGCCCGTCCACAGCGCACCAAAGGAAGTCGGAAGTATATATATCTCCTCCAGTTCGAGGTGTCCGGTGAATGTGCCATTCATTTTTTGAGAACCCGAGGGGTATCGCAAGTCATCTCGCACCGGCACGGAGAAAACTGTTCCAGCGCAGAATGCACCTTCATCTCTTGTCAGTGTTAGTCACGGCTGGACCCTGTCTGGCCGCGGCAACAGACTGCACACGCGATTTCTTGCAGACGAGTGCCGACAGCCTGGTAGCGGCACAGACAGCTGGAAACCCAAGCCTCCTCAAGCCCATCTCGGACAGTTTGGTGTACCATGAGAACTACGCGGCCGCCACTTTCAAGGCGGGCATCCTCGCCACTGCTCTCAAGATCGACCACAGCCGGCACAGCCTCGACACGACCCAGTGTGCCACCTACTCGGAGCTCGTTTCGGCGTCTGGCAGCAAGCCGCGCGTGGTCGGCGTGCAAATGTACTTCACGGGCGGCGCCATCTCCAAGATCGACACGCTCATCACGTCCACCGGCGACTGGCTCTTCAACGCCACCGGCACACTCCAGCGAACCAGCCAGGAGGACTGGGGTGCCATCCCCGAAGCCAAGCGGGACTCGCGCGCTGTGATCCAGGCCGCCGCCGACGCCTACCTTGACGCCTTCAAGAACGGCTCCACAAAGGGAGTGCCCTGGGGCTCGCCCTGTGCTCGGCTGGAGGGTGGCCAGTATATCCAGCCATGCAGCGTCGGTATCCCGAGCGGCGTATCTCTTGTCGACCGCCACTACGTGATTGACGAGACAGTGGGTGCTGTCGACGTCTTCTTGAGCTTTGCGGGTATTCCCGATAGCCACGAATTCCGCGTCGAGGGCGGCAAGATTCGATTTGTCCACACTCTGACTGTCATGACTGCGAAGGGCAACGGCAAAGGGCAGGGAGCGAGGAAGGACAGAAGAATGGCGAGGCCTCTTCGATGATGGGTAAACCACTGGCAAGTACTAAGGGAACTAGTGGACGTGGGGAGGGAAAAGTGTAGTAAAACAACCAGCTTCTGAGCTAGCTACTACCTACCTGGGTAGGCAAATATTTGGCAGCCTGCGCAGGGCAGAGAAACCCAATTGCAAAAGGACATGCAGTGGCGCTGTGGTGCTGTACCCTCAATTTGAACACTCAAGCCACCAGGAAATTTGATCATTTGATTTGGCTGCCGTGCGTCTGGTTCGGCTCAATGTCCTTGATAGTCTAAGCAGAAGCCCGGGATCTGGGGGATATAGGCATCGACGTCCCAAGCATGCGCAGGGGAGAGCATCCGAGGTGAATCGGCCACGTTCCCTCAGCCTCCCTCCGTCATCGTTGGGCTGCCCCTGCAAGACGGAGTGAGTGTCACCGCCCGCAGGGACAGCGGAGCCGATGCGGACTGCGGTAAATGATAACTTGGCGCAGTCAGCATGCGGTACATACATACTGATCTTGCCTGTCCAACCTGCAAGTAGAGGCTTCTCGACTTGTCCATGTTCATCTTCCGTCGTCCTGTGGCTTCAGACTGCCAACGAACCCCATGTCGACATCAACCATGAACCATCCGACCAAGCCTAGCTGTTTCGAGCGCATCCGCCTGCGGAGGACCGGGCTCTGCCAACACGCACCCCGCGCAAGCTTCCGCTGATGGCTGGAGCGGGGACAACGTTGCTCTCAAGCCCGTAACTTCACAATGTGGAGGGAGATGAAGCTTCAACGGGAATCGTCGCCATTGACCATGGCACAGGAACCCGCTCAGGCCAGCTCAATCCATCCATGCAATCGCTTCAGTCCAAAGTAGCTCCACCAGTACCGAGATGTAATGCATGACGCGTGGCTAGTGATAACCACTTCTTTTGCCAGCCGCATGGTGAGATCCCGTAACCCCTAACGCCAGACAATGCAGCCCTCCTGAAGGTCGTAAAAAGGAAACTCTGCGCAGGGAAGAGTGGACAGGGCCTCGCCAAAGGCTACCTCCGCGTGCCGCGTCCGCCCTGCCCGCCCATCATCCCGCTCATCTGCCTCATCATGGCGTTCATGTCCATGCCGCCCAGACCGCCCATGCCACCACCGGGGCCGCCACCGCCACCACCACCAAACATCTTCATCAGGCTGGCCATGTCAGGCATGCCGCCGGCGCCGCCGGCGCCGCCCATGCTCTGCAGGCGCTTCTGCATGGCGGCGAGCTGCTGGGCCTTGTTGCCGCCGGCCATGGCGCTCTGGGCGCGCTGCATGTTCTTCATGTTGCCGCCCATCTTCTTGGCCATGCCGGCCATCATGCGCTGCTGGGTCAGCAGGTCCTCGACCTCGCGGACGGTGGTGCCGGACCCGCGGGCGACGCGGGTCATGCGGGTGGGCTGGTCGATGAAGAGCTTGCCGTCGCTGTCGAGCTCCTTGTCGGTCATGCTGTCGCAGATGTAGATCATGCGCTTGAGCTTGAGCGAGCCCTCGTCGTCGTCCATGCCTTGCATCATGTTGCTCATGCCGGGGATCATGCCGGCCATCTTGCTGAGCGGACCCATCTTCATGATGTTCTGCAGCTGGTCGCGCAGGTCGCGGATGGTGAAGATGCCCTCGCTGATGTGCTTGATGGTCTCCTTCTGGTCGAGCTTCAGGCTCTGCACGTGCTCGACCAGGCCGGCCATGTCGCCCATGCCGAGGAGCTTGCTGATGAAGTTGCGGGGCACGAAGCGCTCGAGGTCCAGCATGTGCTCGCCGGTGCCGATGAAGACGATAGGGGTGTGGGTGGCGGCGACGGCCGAGATGGCGCCGCCGCCCGCGGCGTGGCCGTCCGTCTTGGTGATGATGATGGCGCCGAAGTCGGCGGCTTCCTTGAAGGCCTTGGCCTGGGCCTCGGCCTGCTGGCCGATGGAGGCGTCGAGCACCATGATGGTCTCGTCGGGCCGGATGGCGGCCTGGATGTCTACCATCTCCTGGAACAGCGCGCTCTCCTGCCTGTGGCGACCCGATGTGTCGACGATGATGACCTCGAAGCGCTCCTTCTTGAACTTGTCGACGCCGTCCTTGGCGACGACGGCCGGGTCTGTCTCGGTCAGGCTGCCGTAGTAGGGGATCTTGGCCTTGGTGGCGTTCTGCTTCAGCTGGTCAAAGGCGCCGGCACGGAAGGTGTCGGCGCAGACCAGGCAGGCACGGAAGCCGCGGGATTGGTAGTGCCGGGCGAGCTTGGTGCAGGTGGTCGTCTTGCCGGCGCCCTGCAGGCCGACGAACATGATGACGTTGGTCTTGCCCTTCTTCGGCTTGAAGGGCTCGGCGTGCGGGTCAACGAGGCGCACGAGCTCGTCAAAGACGGCCTTCTGGATCAGGCGCTTCTTGTTCACGGCGGGGGGGAGCTCCTTGAAGTTGACGGTGGCGCGGATCGACTTGCGCAGCTGGCCAACGAGGCGCACATTGACGTCGGCTTCGAGGAGGGCGGAGCATATTTGTTTGAGCATGGAGTCAAAAGCCTGCGCAAGCGAGCAGCAGCCCAAAGTTAGTCCACAGAGATCGAGACAGAGGCGCATCCGGGGAAACGGGAAATGTAGGGTGTTTGCGTGCCTTTTCGTCGAGATTCGGTGCTCGGGTTAGGTCGCTGACCGCCGCGTTGATGCGGCGGCCGAGATCCTGAAGAACCATGGCAAAATAGAGAAGGCGGCTGCAAAGCCGGAAGAGGGCAGAGTATTTGCGCGCAGACAAATTTGGCTTGGAGAAGTTGCTGTTGTGGTGTACTTAGGTAGGTATCTATGTGAGCATCCAGGTTCGAAATGGAGCGGTTGCGCTGCGTTCAGCTGGCAGTGGTCGATGAGTGGGGGATGGCGCACGCGGGCAGAGGTGGCGTGGTGGGGCCTGATACCAGGTATGCCACTTGGCAAAGCTAAGCAACGGGCATGGCAGGCGAAAGATGGGGGAGCTCTGGAATACCAAGCGCCAGCGAAAGAAGCAAGGGTTAGGGTTTACTGCCCTTACGCATCGCAGAGTGTTGAGTGCCTACAGGTAGGCACCTTCTAATGGGAGGAGCGAGCGCGACGTAAGAATGCTCTACTACGTTAGCATACATAGCGTAAAGTGGCCCCTTGCAGATGTATGCGCTGTGCTTCCATGCTCGATGGTTCGTGTTGGTGTCTGTAGATTGTGCGCATCGAGTGCTGCTTTTGCGGCCAACTTAAACTTAGTGGAAGGTCTACCAAGGTACAGGGTAAATAAGGCCAGGTAGGCACCCCCTACCTACGGATGTAAATCCACAATATTAGGTGCATGTGTTCCCGAACTAGAAAGGCCATAAACTCCACCTGGACGGCACCCTTGTCTGCTGGGCCTCAACGACAACGCATGTCTTCCAAAGCACCGGGCTACTACAATTAGGCCCATTAGGACTGTTTGAAGTAGCTACATGACTAAGTTAGTCTACGTCCTAGTCACCACCAGACCGTATGTCAGGGTAAGTGTTACTAGTAGTTATCTTTACGTACTACTCCGTACACGGGGGACCTACGGTGGTGGTTGAGCCACGATCGGGTTGATCAAGGCTACGGAATACTCCTGTGGTAAGTCCCAGCTCCGGCAGTGCTGATAGGTCAAGGGAAAGGCACGGCAACGGGGTTCAAAAATGGGTCCGTCACAGCTCGTTCACGGTTGAATATAGATGAACGCATCATCGGGTAGAACTGAATGGACAGATCGGCGAGTGGACACGACACACAGCCGAACCAATTTGCGCCGTGCTCGGGCAACAAACTTGAATACCGCCTCGCAATGAGCGATGTGTGGAAGAGTGACTGCGTGTGTGGTTGTCACATGTAACCGGGGCAAATGTTGCTTATTACAGCGCCGCAGCCGAATCACGATGTTCGAGTTGGTCAAATGCTGTCGACCTAATTAGTCCTGAACAAAATCTGGACGAGGCCACGATCACTACCCGATTAGCCCTGCCATGACTTGGACCTCTCGGTGTTTAGGTTCAATGTGTGGTCCTTCTCCGACCCAGACACTGTTCCCGCGCACTTCATGATCAAGGGCATTCTTCCATTGCCAAGAAGGGACCAGGAGTATGGACATATTTATTCCCGTGGTCGTCGACCCAATAGGAGGGCCCCCACACGCTGCGCCCACGGCCCGTAGAAGTTGCAGAAGCTTTCAGGGGGTCAACTGCCGTGTCCTCTTGCATGTGGCTCGGAACCGATCTGCCGAACAGGCTATGGCATGCAATATTGACAACCATCTTCCTACAACATGGTTGGTCATGGCACAGCATGGAATCCGAAAGGACCAAAACGCCATGCGATGGCTTACCAGCGTTGATTTTACCAATTACCAGACGAATGGGTTTGGCGCCCTGCTTCCGTCTTGGCGCCTTAGATTCGCCGGGTATTGCCCCCTGATGCAAGTATGGATGCAGACGTGGGTGCCGACCTGCCTGCTTGTACGGCTCCGGCCTTGGTATATGGGTGGACAAGCATCGCGGTCTGAAAGGTTCCTGTGGCCGAGAACCTAGGTAGAGCTTGCACGTCCAGGTCGTCTGGCCAAGGGTAGCTCTTGACTGCTCCAGCGACAAGATCAACTTTCTTAACCAACATGCACCTATTCGAGACTGCTGCGCTGACCTCAGCCCTGCTTTGGGCGAGTAAGTTCATGTCCCGTCTGTTTCGACGCTAACTCCGACCACACACTGAGTAGCGCTTGTACCCGTTACCTTGGTACTAACGATCCAACGGCAGGCGTCTACGCCCAGACAGTGCCCAAGCTGCCGTTGCCCAAGTCGTGCACCGGCGTCAGCAACTTTCGATTCCAGTACACAGCCGCGTCGGGATGGTCGGCCATGAAGCTCGCCGGCGGGCTGAAGCAGGTCCGCACCATTATCTGGGACCCGCTCGGCAACATGCTGGTGGCCCAGGCCACTAAGGGCATCTCAGTGCACACATTTGGCGCCGACGGCTGCGTCAACAGCACCGCCATGCTCATCTCGGGCACCCAGCTCAACCACGGGCTGGCGCTGACACCCGACGGCAACACGCTGTATGCCAGCGGCGAGTCGGCGGCCTACAGCTGGAGCTACAATCCGGCGACGCGGACCGTCAGCAACCAGAAGACGGTGGTCAAGGGCATCTCGTCGGGCATTCACTTCACGCGGACCATTGCTGTCGTGCCCAAGCAGCCCAACTTGATCCTCGTGCAGACCGGCGCAAACGCCAACTTCGACACTGCCGCGGCGCAGCCGAGTGCCGGCCGGGCCATTATCAAGATCTTTGACACCACCAAGGCCCCGTCGAGCGGCTTCAACTACAACACGGACGGCGAGGTGTTTGGTTACGGCCTACGCAACACAATCGGCTTCATCCCAGACCCGACTGGGGTGTACTGGGGCGTGGAAAACAGTGGTGATGTGCGCGTCTCCTTTGCAGCACCTGCAGCGCGTGGCGTCTCGCCTAGGTACCTACCTACTGACAGCTGTCCATACAGGACTTCACTCGTACGGACAACGGCCAGCGCAAGGACATCCACCAGAACAACCCGGCCGAGGAGCTCAACAACCGTGAGTCCAGTCAAGGAGCATTTCTGTTTGTTAAGACAAGGGACATGGACCTTCGCGACTAACGCAGATGGGCTTGGCCACATGTGTAGTCGGCGACCCCCTGACGGTGCGTAATGCCTGGTACGGCTACCCGACGTGTTTCGCCGTGTGGGATCCCTCGGCCTTCTCGGGCCTCAAGACGGGCAGCAACTTCGTGCTGGCGCCCAACAGCTCGTACAACGACGCGAGTTGCACGACCAACAAGGCGATCCCGCCCCGGCTGAGCTTCCAGGCGCACTCGGCCCCCATCTGGAACGCGTTCGACGGCGACGCCAAGAACATGTACGTCGCCTTCCACGGCTCGTGGGACCGCCAGCCGGCGACCGGCTTCAAGGTGGTGCAGATACCCTTCCAGAAGCTGGCCAGCGGCGCGTACGACCCCGTGGCCCCCGCCGACAGCCAGAGCGGCTACCGCGACGTCTTCACCACGCCGAACCCGGGCAGCTGCACCGCCAACGGCTTGACCCAGAGCAACTGCCACCGCCTGACCGCGGTGGGCTGGGACCCGGCGGGAAGGGGCCTGTTTGTGGGCAGCGACAACAGCGCTGAGGGCGAAATCTTCATTCTGACTCCGCCGGCCTAAAGGGG